>VZTF01001983.1:3403888-3658317 GCA_013397755.1 Cnemophilus loriae
CAATCCACCTGGAAGGAGGATGGGGAAGGGGATGAGAAGGGGAGGATGGGGTCAGAAAGTGGTGGATGGAAAAAGCTGGTGTCTTGGGTTAGAGGAGCGGGAGATCAGGGGACAGCCCTCGCCAACTCGCCCTCTTGCCTTTACGCTCCGGGGCAGAGGAGTGAAGAGGAGAAAATCGGGGATGAAGGTGGAGAGGAGCAGGAGGAGGAGGAAAGCGGGAGGAGGGGGGTCCTTGCGCGCTTAGGGGTAGGAGCGAGCGGCGGGCGGCGGTGTGAGATGGCACTCGCATAAACACACATCCACATCATCTATACATCCACACGCGTACAGGCAGGGGCGGGCAGACCCTCCGCCGCCCCCCCGGGAGCAGCCGGGGGAGGCGCCTCGGTCCCCCCGCCGGGAGGGGGCACGGCGGGGCCGGGAGGGGCTCGCGGGAGCTGCCGGCGCGGATGCCTTCACCTGAGGCTTTCCATCACTGAGCGAGCCGAGGAGGAGAGGNTCTGCAATCCTCTGCTCCCCCAGGCTCAGCACCATAAGGGACTGCTATATTTGAGGCTGTCAGGAGGATGGGAGAGAGAAACTGAGAGTCAGGGCGGGAGAGACGGTGCCACAGCAGCGGTAAGTGTCTTTGCCGTTCCCCCAGCCAGGCACTGATTTCCCTGGTTAGACTTTGGAGTGTGTGCAGATTATTTCTTGTAATATCCATCGCAGGATCTCTATGAGCAGTCTACTGTGAAGCCGGCGATGGTGAGAGATCCCATTTTTGGGCTGCAGGTTTACGTGTTTTGCTTTTTTGTTTTGAATCTTACATTGAAACTGTTGTGATAATTGAGCAGAAAAGTTGAAGCAGAAATTACTGTGATCTGCTATATGCTTCCTGTCATTTAACTAGCAAGCAAACTACTGCAGTGAATGAGTTGTGAAGAGAGATGTGAGGCTTTTAGTATAAATATATACTCCAGAGAAGGAATGCCTATTCAAATGTGCTAATTTTTTATGTTTGGGAGAGCTACCATGCTAATGTGTGAGGGTGAATCAGGAAATAACCTCGTGTATTGAGTTCATAGTGATGCACTGAAAGTTGTGTTGTTTTGGAGTTTTGAATGATACTTGGCTCTGGGATAAACAATTATCTCTGGAATTAGAAAAGTACAGTTCCAGGACTCTTCTCCTTTGCGGACAGGCAGAGGAGATGAAATTACATAAAGATGCACTGATTTTTCCTCTCTGATGTGAGGACAGCTGATAAGACTATGTGGAATGTCTGTGAACTGGCTAGAAGATGAAATGAGAGTTATTGTGACATAGAGCACGAAACTGTGTTTTTAAGATTTTTATATCTGAAAAAAAAAAAAATCCATGACTGTACCTGTACTTCTTCAGATGTTTAGTTCCATTCCTATCAAACTCAGAAACTTCATAAAACAGAACTTAAACAAGATAGTGTGATGTGAGTACTTAGGACTTAAGTTTTCTATGTGTTGCAATATTTAAGAAATGTAGCTTTAGTATTTACAAAGTCCATTTTTTTTTTGTTTAAAAAGTAGTACTTCCTTGGAATGACACAATTTTAGTTGTTTTTGCTTTTTTTAAATGAAGGACCTGGTACCAGGTTTGTTTTTTGTTTTTCTTAGGAGTTACAGCATTCCCCTAGAGTTCAGTAAGCTGTTGATGAGATGCTGAAGTTTGAAACTACAAATAAATCACATGCTCACTGTTAGCCAAATGCTAAGGGCGGATGCCTGATAATTAAAATTTGAATGACATTTCCCAATTAATAAAAGTGCCATTAATTCTTGCTGAGTTATAGTACCTCTCCGTCAGAAGCACTTTATGGCAATCAATATTAGCACAAGATCAGTTTATTGTGATTAATATTATTACAGGAGTTATTGAAAGAATTAGCAATAACTTGGCCATTACTTAAAGAAGCTATCAAATGCTCTAGTAGAATTTCTAAAAATGTATTTAGTAAATTGACTTTAGTTACTGTAACACTTATTTGCAAAGTTTCAAGTAAAACAGACAAAAAACCCAATCAAACGCCAACCTCCCCCCCGAAACCCCGTTCTCTATCGTGTTCTGAGGGAAAACACAAATGCTTGTTTACTAGTTTGAGGTATGCTGAAAGGAAGACAGAAAACTGAGATGTGAACCATAGTAACTGAGGAATGTTTTATGTACAGTGGCTTTCAGTAGAGATATACTGTTGATATACTATAGGAATGTTTAAGAGATGCGGTTAAGGAGACAAAGTTTCAGAAGACAACAAATATATTAAGGAGGGTGAATTGTTAAGCACTTTTGAAGGTGATAACAGCTAAGCAGTTTTATAAGGGGACTGTTGAACATGCAATGCTTCTGTTTCATACACTTACAAAGCAAATGCCCGTGCAAAAAAGTCAGAATTTGCAGAGCATGACATAAAAGTGGGAAGATAGCTATGGATAGTTGGGAGATAAAAAGTGTAGATTTTAGTTTTGTTGGTCAATATGAAGCTAAAGGTCGTATTTTGAATGCTAGGTAAAAATGTCGGGGGAAGGGATCTTAATTTCATTTTATAACGAGGGCAGATGTTCTAAGAATGAAAACAGAAAATAAAAACATCTCGCTGGCTGAATTATAGTTGAGAATTTGAAAGAAAGCAGCTTAAAAACAGGTCTTGAGGAAAAATATCATAGCAGCTAAGATAAAAGGTGTGATTAAAAGCTCTGCTGTTAGAAAATAATAAAGGGCAACTTTAAGAAATGCAGAACTTGGAGGACTGCTAGCACAGACTCAATACACGAAGGTCATGACTGGCAAATTTGCTTGAGTCCCCTGAATAAGTTGCTGACATGGTGAACTATTGGGGAATCAGTGATATGATTTATGGGAGTTTCAGAAAATGTCCAGTTCTGTGCTCCACAAAATATTGATTTGGAAAGTAAATTTTTGAAGGAGTGCTGGAATGAATTCAAACCTGACTTAGACATAGGGACCAGAGGGTGTCAGTAAAGGTAAAGAGCTCTGTATGGAAAGAGAAGGTTAAAAGTATGATGCTTTAAGTGACAGTCTGAGATCCAGTTTTCCTTCTTACTTGTTACAAAGCTGGCATTTTCAAAAAGGCTAAATCTGATTTGCTAGAAATATAGAAAAATCTGTTCCACTGAACAGATTCAACACACTGGAAGTTTTCTGATTAGGTTAATGATAAGAATATTTATTGTAAATAATTAATGCCAGTCTTTACAAAAGATATCATAGAAAGCTGTATGTTAAGAATGTACATACCAAGGTATTGAGCCATCTGAGGTGATTAGTTCAGTGGCATTGAAAAAAATGTAGTTCTCCTGAATGATTTTGCCTTTCTGCTTGTAGCCTGCAACACAGATTTTAGTTCCTATGAACACACTGCATAATTTGCCACTGTTGCTCTGCTCCCTCCTTATGCTCCTGCTAAAGCTTCTGCATTGCACTTTCTCTCAGTTGCAGAACAACCTCAATAATTCGAACAATTTCTTGTACTCTAAAATGCTAAATAAAATCCACCACAGTTTGTACTGCATTCTTAATTCCCTGAGAATCAATGTGAAATAGACATTTGCTTGCTAATACTATATTGGTAGTATATTTCACAGTATATTTTCTTCCTTCTGTGTATGGCTTCTCTGATGCTTTTTCCAGGGTCTGTTACACCCTGGATTACCAACTTCTTAGCATTTTACAAGAGAAAAATACTCTTTCTGGAAGTGTTGGAGTCCCTACAGATTCTTATCTCCTGAGCGATTTTGATCAATAACACTCTATTAGGGGATGGGTTTGGAAATTATGGAACTGTTGAAACTTGATAAGATAAATACATTCTTACTTTGCCTAAAGATTTCAAAGCCTTATAATGTGTGTGCATGCCTGTATAGATATGTTTATACATTTGCATATATATAGAAGAGCAATGATTCTGTGTCTTTGCAAGCTGGAATAGCAACAACAATAACATTTTCTAGTTAGTGGAAGGAAATGTAATCTGTTTGTTTTTATAATTAATTTACTGGCTGATTTATGAAAATAACCCAAAGTGTGTGAACCATAAGAAAATCTGATCTTTGCTTATGTGCTGCTTTCTAAAAGGAAGTTCAAGATGATTTCTCTCTGTATTTCATAAAGGCAGCAGATCAGTTCTAAGGTGTTGCAAATGGATATGTTATAAGGGAAATGCTATGCCAGATTTTGTATGTTGTGAATATAATGAAACATTAGAACTTCCATCCATGCTACAGCTGATGTTCTTCATCACAACTTGCTCATACTTATTCTTTATAGTCATCCACTTAGACCAGCTCCTAAGCTTACAGAGCCATGAGGTTATGTCAGAATGATGCATGCTGTCATGTACTAGTTACGCCGCCATAGCTCACCTCTTTATATCTCCTTCAGGACCAAACTTACATGTCAGTCTTGGGAAAAATTGATATCTCTTCTCCATTCCCACACCTAGAAATAGAAAATACGTCAAACTCTTTCCATCCATCAGAAATGTCTTTTGGGAATTTCTTTTTTCAGTATGCTCTAAAAGTTTTATTGTAAATGGTGTTAAAACACGATGCTATCTTTGGAGAACCTTCAGCTGCTGAAACTAAAAGCAGACAAACTTTGCAGGTAGTTCATTGCAGTTCCTGAGAGGGGTAAAGGATGGCAACTTTTCACTCAACATGCAGGGACTTTGGCTTCAGCCTCCTTCTAAGTGAAAAATATTCAGTTTTTAATAGTTAAAGATTTGCTATGTATTCAATGAGATTGCTAGACTTCAAATAATTTTGATCAAGGCTCAATGTACGGCTTTGAAATTGATGTAGGCATAGTACTAGGCCAGACTTTTGTGTGTCTTCCCTTACCAAATAGCATCACTTTGCAAGAATTCATGAATACCATTTTATTTCTGTTGGGTTTGCAGACTTCATTAAGTAGATGATGGGCATTGCCCTGTGGCTGTGACATTCCTGCTATAGGTTGTAACCAACCTGCTATAGTGCTGCATTCAACCAAAAGTAGTGGCTACAGAGGCAGGCAGGTAAATGAAAAAAAGATTGTTTAGTCGTAGTAACAGATGAAGCTGATCTAAAAGCATAACCTCCTTATAATATTATTTTGAGAAGACATTCAGGCACTAAATGTGAAAAGCTGTAATTCTTTCTTAGCCATGAAGAGATATATATCCAGAAGATGTGTTTGCTGCAATATTCTCCCCAGAAATGTGCCCTCAAAACTAAATGGCAAATGGCAAGGAGATTAACAGAAATTTACTTTTGGGAAAGGTGATTAATTATTAACTTTTTAAGAACACATATATCATATGTTCTGCAAGATGACCCATTATCCCTGTTAGCTTACTCCAAAGACTTTCATATTCCATTTACTCTTGGTTATTCGCAGGTCTCCACATACACTTAAAGTGTAATGAACAAGACCACACCAAAACGAGTCAACAAAGTCACAGTATATGTTTTACTTCTTCTTCTGAGATGGTTCTCACAGAGAACATTTTCCAAAAGTTAAGTACTATAGACACTCCAAGAAATTACTCTGGACAGGCTGGAACACTTGTATGACATTCAGCACTGTTGGTCTGACAAAGTCATTCAGCTTCCTGATGTTCATATGACTACAATGTAATCAGGATTATTATTTATCTTTACATTTATTCTTGTCATGGCTTGGATGGGGGACAAGATATACAGAATGGATGAAATAGAAAATACTGAAAACTTCAGGAGCTGTCTTGTTCCTATACAGGAATTTTAGTATGCCTACCTCAAAAATGCATTTGAAGTTCTGGACATAGAGACAAATTATAATTCCATTAAGTTTCTTTTTCCTGTGCTTACTAATTTCTTTCCTATAAGCATTCATTGCCTGGAATATTGTACTGCAGCCCTCTTTCTGGACCAAATTAATGATATTAAACTCTGTGCGCATAGTGGCACTTTCCCCCCACACACACCTGGGGAAATCTTCCCCAGGTATATTTCTGTACCTACTATATAGGTTACTTTGATGTATAGTTCAACAATTGTATATATAAATTTCAGATTTTTCTTTTTTACTTTAACTTGTAGGTACATCTGTTCACATATATTTAAAAAAATGCAGATGCAGCTTTAAAATGCAGTTGCCTCAACTGTCTAATTCACCTCGGAAATCTATACTAAATAGTATTTGGATTAGAACTCTGATTGCCATAGAAGATTTTTTATTAGCAAGGTCTTTTATTCCATTATAAACCTTATCATCAACGTGGCAACTAGGCATGATAATCATAAATCAAGATTGTGTTGCTGAGGGCTGTAAACAAAAAATGGTCCCTGAATCATAGAACGTATGTCTTAACTCAAAGACTTCCTTTTTTTTGCTGTTATTTCTGACCTTTGAAGAGCTTATAGCTAAGGGAAGACATCTGTGTTTCACAACCATGCTACCATGATCATGTACAGATTTCTTCAAGATCACCTCCCACTCCAGAAAAAAAAGCCCAAGATACTATCTGCAACACTATGACATGTGTAATGATCACACATATATGCTAAAAAATGTCTTGAAAATTTGCCTGGAGATTATACCAGTAGTCCACAATTGCTTCTGAAATGTGTACTTTTTAGACCCCTTTTCTAAATTAACTTATTCTTCAGGTTACCAAAACCTCATGCAGATCAAAACTTATTAAAAACAAATATACGGACTTTCACACAACATTCTTTTAAAAGATAAGTTCTCCTTATTAAAACTTTTTATTTGTTTTGTCAATCCAAAAAAAATGAATTAAAGAAAACAAATCATTTACTCACTCTAGTACCACGACCTTATTCTTTGTTTGGCTTTTGACTTTTGCACATCTGAGGTGATACAAGGTCCTGATTTCTCAGTCTCATGCTGTGCAAGATGCTCAAAATGTTCTTACTCCCCTGTAACATATGCAGTGTCATGTGTTGTTGCTGCTTGCATTAAACTCAGCTCAGGGAATCTGGGAATAAAGCCATGACTTCTCTGATGTCATAAAGTCTCTCTGATATGTGTGTGTGCAGCTTTTCACCTCAAAACCAGTTGTGTAGTATTTCCTCTGTCTGGACTTTCGAAGCTATTTCTTGGACATTGAAATATTTTCAGACTGAGAAAGACTGAATTTTACATGTTTGAGAAGAGGCATAATTGAAAACATATTTCATATCAGATAAACAGGGAGGATAATTTATTAAGAGGGACACTGGCATATAAAGATAATTTAGAAAACATGATATATAGCTGAAATGTCTGCGGTCTTGTTTTCCCCCTTGCATATCACAACTGACTGATTGCTAAGATCTAAGTATTTATTTGTCTTATCAATCACTTTGTGCCTGAGTCATTCACTGATGGGCATAATCCTCTGTTTGTGACTTCAAAAGGCATCTCTAGAGGAAATTTCAATGTCATCAGCAACAAATTGAGATATTACTGAAGGCATCAGGTAGGAGGAAGATGTTTGCACAAGGGGCGTATTAATCAACAACTGGAGAAAATAAGCAGCATCAAAGGAGTGAAATTCAGTTGAATTTGGAATGAATTCTTGTATATTTTCTGTAAAGTAGCAGCAAGACAGACTGATTGATTCAAACCATGCAAAACCCAAAGTCCTTCCCTAGAACATAAATACAGGTTGAGCAAATCAGGAAGTATTAAGTGTACAGGAGCAATAAGATTCTACACTTAAAAGGTCATTACTTAATTTCTGTTCTCTCTGTAAGTTTTCATTAAGTATCCATAAATTACTGTCAAGATTCCTTCTCTGTCAATCTTTGCAAAATAGTTCCTTTGAAGCAGCATGACTTTAATTGTAAGGGAATGTAAAGGAATTTGCCAAGGATTTCTTTCAAAGCTTACAAAAATATGTTGAAATTATAAACAATATGTGCATGATTATACAAGATTATAGGATTTGTGAATGAGAATAATGTGTGAGAGAAAGAGGAATTTATCATCGTTTTTTGTTGTTTTGCTTCAGCAGAAAATGGTTAGTTTCATATGTCACATTCTGCATCTAGTAAAAGCTGGCCTATGAGAAAATACAGTCAGTTGTACACTTCCAATGTTTATTGAAGATAATGTCTATATCAAAAACTGCATGCTAGTTTCATGTACTATCTAAGATTTCAAAAAAAATAGCAGTCTTTTTTCTGAAGATTGGTTTAAAGTCAAAGCAGTGTGGATTATGAGAAACTTCTCCAAAATCTGTAATGGACACTTTTGCTCTTTGGAACCTATAGCAGAGTAATTGAGAAGCTCAGGGTATTCCAAGAATTTATCTAAAAACTACCTGTAGGTGGTATAATAAGATCTGGAATATTTTGCAGTGGAAAAAACCAGACTGTAAATAGCTATATGCAAGGCAGTGATTTTGGACTTTTTTTTTTATTATTTCTGGGTTTATTATAGAATTGCAATGATGTGATAGCAAAGCAAATACAAAGGTTTACCTTTTATTGAGCCTAACCTTCTTTGAATTGGCTGAGAAAAACTTCATCCATTAACTTGAAAATAAAAATTAAACAGAACAAAATCAGATTTCAGCATCAAGCACACTAAACATAGAGTGTTTTTACTTCTGTATAATATAGGGTAGACTTTAAGACACCTAAGAGATATAGGATGAAATCCTTTTTTCATTGTTTAAGAAAACAGGCACTTTGGAAGGTTATGGACAGAAGGTCCTATTGCAGGAGATTTTTATTACTTTCTATTAATTTTTTATTTTTCATTTATTAGTTACTAGTGTATAAAGATATTGGATTCGAGTCTTTAGTTATAATTATTTCTTCTTAGCGTAGTCTGTTTTATTGCCATTTTCCTTTGATTTCCTCATCACCTGAGATTTTCCCACATGTTGGCTGGCATGAAATTAGTTTTCTTAATTTGTATGCTTGGTTTGCCTTTTCTGTAATTTGTATTTTATTGCTAATATCAGACAAAGAAGGAGATGAAGGAAGTATTGAGAACACAATCCTTCATCAGTTCCCATTGCCACATATAAAGGCAGCAAATAAATGTATTCTGTTAATGCAGTAAAGTCAGAGTCCTTGTGCCTTAAGATACATTAAAGAGACTCTCTAGCACTCCAAGAACTGCCAAATTAGATGATGCCAAGGGAAAAGAAAGAAAAAAGGAATAGGAAAAAAGCACTTTCACATAAAATTCACACTGCATTTAACAAGCATAAGAGAAAAACACTTATCCAAAGCTGAATGTGCAGGTCACTACAGCTTGAGTTTAAGAGCCGTGCTTTAAACTGAGTGGCTGCAAACGCAGGCCGGGTAGTGCAGAAATTGTGAGAACCATGCAGTGATGAATCCCCATTTCTCTGCTTGGTGCTAAGTGACGGGAAGAATGGGAAAGTCCATATAAATTATTCACCTTTTGTGTCACAGACCTGCACCTACAAATGCATAATCCCTCTATTAGTGTTGTGGAGGGTCACACAGCGCACACAAACAAAATGCTGTTCTGGGTTATTGAGTTTTTTGCTGTACTGGTTAGAAGCTCTCACCTGAGCACCATTGGGAGTCAGGTCTTGTGCCTATCATCCTGTCAAGTTATATTTCTCCTAAAAATACCTTAGTTACCCATATGAAATGTTCTGGGTATAGACTAGGTCTTTTAGAGGTATATTTCTTCTCACTCATAACATGCATTTAAAGAGTGTCTTTTTGAATATAATGAAAGTAAGAGGTTAAAATCTCTTGGCCACTAGCACCTACTGACCGCTGTTTTCATTAACAGTCTGTGTATCTCTTCCACGCCTCTTCTAGATCTCTTTCCTCATTGCCTCAATAGGGTCTCACCCTCATATTTTGCTTTGTTGTAATTGTGATCGGGCTTTTGTGGCTAATCTTTACTCAGAAGGACTTAAAACCATCAAGAGACAAATTGTCTGCTGGCGTAAGCAAGTGCAGCGACACTAAATTTGGTGGAATCCTGACTGCTCATTTTAGGACAGCTTCCCCATCTTGAATTTTCCTGCAGTCCTCAACCCCTACTACTCTATGGAGCACATTTTGCCACTGGCAGTGACGGAGGAATTCTAGGTTGGATTTTAAATCTGCTACCAAATGTATTCTGGCTATGCTAGTGACAAGCAGAACTGCACAAAAATTACCCATTTTTGTTCTGTAAGTGTCCATCTGCAGCAATGATGATTTTCTGCCTAAATATTTTATTCTTCTGTGAATGTGCAAAAATATGAATTTTTTTTCCCTCCTGCCGGTTCTGCTGACAAGCAGAACTTTTTCATACAGCTCTATAATTAGGCTCCAGAGTCCTGTGGAGTCACACAGCAGAGTGGTAGACTTTATATTCTGCAATACTCAAAAGTTGCAGTTCACAGACACGTGTGCTTATATCTATCCCACCTCTTTGCAAGCTTTAACTAGACTCTTCCATTCCCTTTGGGTCTGTCCCCCTGTGTCTAACAAAAATGAGAATTTTGAGTGTTTCTAGCCCTAAACTACAAATCAGCACTCGACCACTGTGTGAAACTTTTGACAGAATGGAACGGAGTTTCAGGTCATCGTGGAAAATACCAGCCAAGGAATCTTGCATTGCTTCAGGTAGTGCAATGAAACTATCAAACTTTCTATAAAAACATGTAACTCTTAGGGGTTTTCACACAATTCTATTCAGCATGAATGTGAATTTTTGTTGTGGTTTCCATCACATTACAATGTTCTTGATCATGAAACCCAGTGATGATGTTCCTATAGCAAATATATAGTTGTAAAGAAACAGATCACTGGTAGAAGTTGTATGTGGAATATTATATATTGCTATTGTATGGCCTTTGGGGAAACCTTCCATTTTCCTTTAAGAAAACCTTCAAACTCTTTAGTATTAAAACATGCTACTTTGGAGAACATGAGTCTGCTACTTCAGGCCAAAAATAGCCACAAACACCAGTAAATTAGTAACATTACTTTTACCCCTTAAAAATGGTTAACATCTGAGATTTCACAATTACTAATCTTCTCTCCAAACCATTTAGAAATATGGACTGGTATGACTTTTTTAGCTTTGTATTGGTGCATTTTGGAGAAAAAGGTTTTCGTGTTATAGCTAATGAGAGTTGCTGCTTAATCTTAGCACTGCTAACAGCAAGAACGTTTCCCGTCCTTAGCTCATTTCTACAGGTTTAATTAATAATGTAGACAGTTGAGTCTGCCTGCTTGAACTAAAATAATTAGCAGGGAGTAAACAAACACTTTAGGTTTCACTTTATGAATGGTGTGGTGCCACTTTAAATATTTAACGTTTTGATCTGAATGACCAATCAATCCTTGAAAAGTGCCGGGTTATCCTGACAATCCAAGCAAGAAAGCTGAGCTACGAGAAAAGGTAGGCTCCTGTAACTGCCTCTGACCAGCAAGGGCTGCAAGAAACGACGTGTTAAAATGAATGTTAAAAAGGAGGGTATGAAAAGGTAGGAGCTGTCAGAAAAGGAATGGCAAAAAAATCAGAGAGGAGGAGGAGAGGATAGAAAGGTGTTTAATGCGGCCCAATGACTAACTGATTAGTTAGATCTCCATGTGAGGTCTTACAGGAGACAAGTGTCTCATGCACATTTAAATCTCAGGTAGTGATTTATTCCTCCGTATATTCAGGGCAAGAAAAATGAAAAGATGTTCCTCTTAGTCAAATCTATTGGCTTTTTCTTCTAAATATTGATGGTCTGGGGAAGAGGAGACCTGGATCCTGCCAGCAAAGCAGTCAAAGCTTAAGAGTTAACTGTGCTGAAACCAGTAGTGATTTCAGCCTTGACTTGGGGAACCATGGACACATGTTCTGGGCAACTTCGTTTGCAATCTTAAACGAAGCCTACACATAACAAACCTTGACTGCATTTCAGTAAAGCAATCTTAGGTGAAGTCCTGAACAAGTACCTTGAAGAAGGGAATGCTAATTACACTTAATCTTTTCTTCATGGCATGAAATAGTACTGGAATTATAGCCATTTTGTACTTCTATCAGAAACATTCAAAAACATGCTCCTTAATCTTAAAAATGTCTTTATTTTTGTAGATTATGTCTTGTGAACCCCACTATCTCTTTTCTATCAGGTTTTATCTTTCCTATTACAAAAATCACAAAAATATAGAATATCTCATAAATGCATCGTAAAGATTTTAAACCATCTTTTTGATTCAGTCAAATATAGTTCTCTTTCAATGGCATAAAATATTCAGAAAAACAGGTTTCCATTTGTTTTTTTCAGACTAGCTAAAGATGCAACCAGTGCCATGTGAGGCTAATGAATAATATTATTTTCTCACTGATGTAAACTCAAAAAAATATCCCCAAGGTTCTTCCTGTTCTCACTTCAATAAATTAGCTCTATTACTGCAGTCCGTGATGAGGCTTCTGAGCTGTAACTCACAACAGTTTTCCCTCCAAATTTTTTTGTTCATCATGATCATAATTAGAAAGAGAGCCTTACCCGTTTTTCATATTTCACACTGAATTTGCAGGATTGACAGAAAAACCAAAAAAAATATTTGCTTACCTGTTGTGTTTGGTACAAAAGCCACTGCACAATGATTAATATGACTCCCTGGTGTGCCATTTGTGTATGGTTGCTTTCTAGAGAAAGATCAAGCTTTAGTTATATTTTTCAGTGGGGCATGCTGCCTTCAACATTTTAAAGACGGTGCTGCAAGTCCCTTGCCATTTGAGTAGGAGAAGTTTCCTGGAAGTGTGCTCTGGAGTGGGAGGAGGTTTTGATGGGGTTTGGATACAGCATCCGTAGGAAACTGGCTCCATCTCATCCTCGTGCTGGGGTGGAAGATTTTCATCTCTCAATGACACCAACAGAACAGCTCTGAAGCATTAGATGTCTGAATCACTGTCACTAATTATGTTCTCCTTTGGAAACAATCAACAAATTATCACAGTCATCTAAAGAAAAGGGAGATTTACAGGAGCTTCCATATGAAGTGATTTGAATTTTATTTATTTATTTACAATAATCTTTGATGACGGCATTTGGGTGCTTATTTGTTAATGAAAATCCAAAGATGGATGTGAAAAAATTAACATTTTATTTTGTTCAAATATTTTGTTTCTTTCATATTGTTTTTCTTTTCCAGATGAAAAATGTTCTTTTGATATATTGAAAATAAAATTCCATTCCCGACTGAGATTTTTCTAGTGATTATCATAAAATTGAAAAATCTATTTTTAATCCAGTTAATCTATTAAGTACCACTGGTTCTGAGCAACCAAAGACCACATTTTCACACTATATCTATTCTCCCATCTGTAGAAACTGATGATGCAAACACGAGGGAAGGAGTCAGTTAACTGTTCATCCTCTCTTCATGGCTTTTTCTGTGACACAGAAAACTCTAAAACTGGCAGCAAAAAGCAGTTAGAACAGATCACTTTGTTGCCAAGGTAATAAAATCCATGAGCTTTCAGAATAAGCAGATTTATTGTATGATATTTAATGTTCATGGCTGACTAAGAAAAAAAAGGTAAGAGCTTTTCATGGGAGATAAAGTGTATATCTTTTGGAATAGCAGTTTACAATTTTTGGGTAGTTTGCAGAGCCTGTACTAGATGAGGTGTGAACCAAGGAGAGAGGCAAGGGATCTTTAATTACCCAAGACTGCCAAGCCCAATGCCTCTGCATCCCAAGGCATTACTTCAAATGTACGTATGCATGAGTGCACAGGGAAAGGCAATGTTGGACTTTTTTTTCAGAATTGCAAGTAAAATTAAAAAGATTTTGTATTGTGATTATCACCTGTGATTTCTGAGACATGACTGTCCTCAGTAAGGCAGAGCAACCAGCTAGGAAACAGTCAGTTTCCAAGAATTCAATCTCAATTGGGATTTTGTTTGTCTTTTTTGTAACCTCTGCTACCAGTATATAAAAAAATGACTTGAACTTTTGATTAATATGTTTTTTACTGCACCATTAAGCTTGTCTAGTTTACTAGCAGCATGGGGAAATTCACAAATACAACATTTTTTTCTACTCTCCAAATACAAATAAACTAGCTTGTGCAGGCATCCTCAAGGACCTGCATCCTGAAATACATTTATGGAAGTTAATGTTCAGAGGATATTTATGGGAAAATTGAAGTAAATCATGTCAAGAGTCGTACTACCAAGGTGCTGATTTGGGGGAAAGAATTTATTTTAGTGGAGATAAAATATCCCTCCAGCCAGAGAAAGGAGATACTCCAGAGCACTGGACTGAACACAGGTGCCTTGTCATTGAAACCACCATGGTTTGCAGCCTTTCCACTGTGGCTTGTGAGTGAGTGTTCCCCTTGGAACTGAAGTTTTAGGAGAGAAATTCACAGCACAGTAAATACTGATGATCT
This sequence comes from Cnemophilus loriae, assembly GCA_013397755.1. Lineage (NCBI taxonomy): Eukaryota > Metazoa > Chordata > Aves > Passeriformes > Corvidae > Cnemophilus > Cnemophilus loriae. The sequence goes on from VZTF01001983.1 coordinate 3,418,276, forward strand.
TTCTTAACTCTCATCTACCTCATTTGTCAACATGATGAATCTGTATATGCTCAAGATTTTAAAAGATAATGTGGCTTGCTATTGGCTATAATGGGGACTTTTAAAAAAAAAAAAAAGCACGGACTGTTGCTGTTCAGAGTCATTTTATTTCAATATGCTCATTTTTTGTGTAAACAGTGGTCTGTTGCCATTTGGTCACATGCACGCTGTTTTGCTACAGAAGCTGTTCATCAAAGTGTTGACATTTCATTTTAGTGCACATTTGGAAAACAGATATTGTTGTTGATGGTGATTGTTGTTGTTTTGCTTTGACTTGGGAAATGCCATATAGTGTATGTGAAAGCTCTGTGCACTTCCAGGAGTTTGCTCCCAGACAAAAATTCCCAGACATTTTAGAAGGAAAATTAGCCACTTCACCCCAACTTTCTCTCACACTGAAGTGCCTCCTGTAATAATGCAGGCAGAGTTAATGCAAATTAAAGGGAGTGCTTCCTCACATAGCGTGAAGTCAGCCTGAGGAGTACAGCCACATAGTTCATAGATTTGATTTTTGAAAGGGCTGGATAATTTTATGACCAATAATAACATTTTTAGTTATGCATGCTAAGTGAGGTATAATTGGATTTCCTGCTTCATAGCATCAGCTACAGAGTCACTACATCACTACAGGGGCTGGGAAGGGATTTATTTACACATACCCCTGTATGTTCATACCCATGCACACTTCAGCATGCAGCAATGAATTTCAGTGACGTGTACTAGGGAATTTTCTGAATCATTGTGAATAAGCCAGTAGGTCTGAATAGTTAAGGCCAACATCTACATATCAACAAGAGCCGTGCAGAGGAACTGTAGTAATTGCAATACATGTGGAGCATGTGAAAACTGTGGGCACTTTGTCCATTCTTTCAATGGGCAGTGGCAAGTCTGGACTCAGTTGCAGGAGAAAAAGAATTTGTCTAAATACCAGCTTTTAATATTCAAAAGGCTTCTGGCAATATGAAAAGTGATGCAAGCCTCAGTCAGTACCAGAGTCAGCAGTTGGCTCTAGACATTGTTGGCTGTAGATTGTAGACATAATCACAAAAATGTGATTGCAAGTTTCATTAGCACATCCTTCGTTCTCCTATCATGGTCATTTCAGAAATCAACAGGAATAAGAAAATAGGGGAGCATATCATGGATGCAACTTTCAAAGTACTGCTTTTTTTTTATTAATTCTCTAGGTTAAAATTAAAAATTGATTTGAAAATTCAGAGGATAATTGCTGCAGAGAAAGCCCAGGCTATGAATATGACAAAGAGGCACATGAAGCCTCTTTTTATTTTACTATTTTTCCTAACATTCTCTATGTTATCTACACTGGAACATGAACCTATGGAAGAATAGGCTAATTAATAAGATTAATAAAGGTATCATATATCATTATCAGCACTTTCATATACCAGAATAGGATCTTGAAACCTTTTCTATCACTGAGACTCACTGTAGAATAGGAGAAGGGTTAGACACCAGAAAAAAGCCAATTAAAATCTGTATGTTCAGCATGCAGATGCCTAGAGCATGCCAAAGGCAAGCAATGATGACTGGGACAAGCCCTATATCCCACTGAGGCCACCACAGTTTGACCTCATCATTAACAATGCGTGTCAGTGAGTCTCCTCTTTAGAGAGTTGTATTTTTAAATAAAAGTACAACACTCATTCTGTTGAAATGCAAGAGGATAAATTTCATTACTGGACTATCTGTAGTTTGAGTCATTCCCCAAGTTTGAGCCATGGGTTCAGTTTCGTGAGGAGCCAGGGAAGGGGCAAGTGCACAGGTACGTTGCCACAGCACGGTTAGTGGTCCCTGATTGTGCAGGAAGGAATTAGCTGCTTGCTGCTGAATGGAGACAGAGGAAGCTTCCAGCTGAATGCTGGAGGAAGCTTTATTGCTCTTAAGAATTGAATCAGTGAGAGGGAGTCCTCAGTTTTGCTGACAGAAATATATCTGCTAAATAGAAAATAATGGAACAGCCAGAAGTAGATCCAAGCACTCCAACCTGAACCTTAAGTTTCTGTGTTCTCACAAGGTTTTATTTCGTTTATCTCAAATTCCTGTTTCATTCACTTTAGAACTAATAAGGAAAGATGTGAACTGTAGTTCATACCTCCAACAAGCTAACCTCTTGCAGATCACCTCATTCCTAGCCAGACTGCCTACACTCTATTGTAAATTGTGACTGTAGGTAGCACAGTCATAACTGGAAAACTACAGCTAGAAGCGTCCCCTTTTACTTACAGTCTATCCCCCTTACATGGTGGCAATTTGTTCAGACTTTTGCAATAAACTTTACCAGGAAGCTCAAACTAATAATGTGTAAGTGATCTTACATACCACAGAATAGTAAAGTTGGAAGGGACCACAGCCGGTCATCTGGTACAGCCTCAAGAAAATGTAAATTATGAACTGGATCGTGCAGATAATATTTAAATTGTCTGAAGAGTGGTAGACAAGAAAAAGGCAGAAGTATAATTACAGAAGAACCAAAGAGAATTTTATTACCTTAATGATAGGCTTCATATCAAGAATTATTTGACTATGATGAAACTATTAAAAGTATGTTAAGCAGAAAGAAGTAGGCCAGCATATTATTATAGCAAGGTGAGTCCAGAGGGCAGAGAGAAAAAAAAAAGAGGAAAAAAAATCTGTTTAATTTTGTCTGGGAAAATTTCTGACTAGTCACATTGAGAGTATTGCAGAGTCAAGGGAAGAGCCCTCCCAGTTTTGTGAAAGGATAGAGCAAAATTGGTCACCATGTCGATATTTTTCCTCAAAGAGAACAATTCACCTCAAAGAGCATCAAAAAGAAGGATATTTGTAGGATAATGCAGAGAAAATACATCAGTAGTGGGTAGAAAATTTAATTTATACAGAGATAGTAATTTTGTTTGTTTTGTTGAATCCTTTTGTAGAATTCTGCACCAGGAAGAATGTTGAGGAAAGCCGTCACCATAGTCAAAAACCCATACAGTTTGGAATACATGTCAGGACCACTACGAGAAGACAAAAGGATTAGATGGCACTTTTTATGACAGAAGTACAAGGGAATTGTGTTTAGTATTTCAGACTACATGGTCTGAATTCTGTTGAATTCTGTTCTGTGTAATCCAGGACTCTCTATTCTTCTTAAAAAATTGGGCCTCCAAATTAAATGCTATGTTTTGCCTAATTGTTACTGAAGGCCAAAGATAAAATAGAGCATCTGGAATGGTATTATGCAAATTCAAACAAGCCCATGAGCTTCCATTCTATTTTAATTTCTGGAAAGCCATCATTTAAATAGGAAGGACGAGAGTGAAAAAAGCAAAAACCTGTAAAAGACGAGAGAGTAATCTAATTACTTTATGTTCCTTCAGTTATACATATATACCAGTTTATGCCATCCAACATTTTCGTTTAAGAGAACTATCAACAGGGAAATGGGTTGTTTGTGTGTTTGTACTGGGTGTCATTGTAGCAGTGTCATTTTCTGCATACTGATGGTCCAGAAGATGATGGCAAATGTGTTATGGAAGGGTTCTGAAACTCATACCAAATGAAGGACAAGCTGTGCTTCCTTTGCAGACTTTCCTGAAAGTTTGTCTTTCTTCCTTCCTTATTTTATTGTTTTAGTGCTCCAAACCAAAAGTCATTTCCAGTAAAAAATATAAGTTTGTCCTGTGTATGGAAAGCATAATTAAATTACTGATGCTTTAAAAGATGGAGTTTAGATCCTGTTAAGCAGATTTTTATTTGTATTGATGAATTCATTTGACATCTGCTTACTACCTAAAATATTGCTGCTATCATCTAATGACCAGACATTCTGGCTCCATTCACTGGAAGTGTCATTCAATAGCTGCTCTTTAGCACTAATGTTGCATTACACAGAACGATGGAGTATTATGAATTTAATATATTTTAATTATTTTCTAATGTCACGATTGTGCATTATGAAGCAGGTGTTCTAGTAAGAGTCAAACACAGTGCATTATCTACAGAGCAATTTTATTAAAACAGTTAGAAATGTTTGTGTCTGAAGTGTCTGAAAGCTTTAAAATTCATGTAGGGATATTATCCTCTGCCCAGTCATTTCCTTTGAATACGAATGCATGCAAATTTTCATTTCCGTACACACAAGATTTTTCAAGAGAAGATGAGTGTTCCTTAGGTTTTTCCATTTAATTTGCAAACACTCTACTTTAGCATTCTCTCTGCCATTTCTGAATGCTAAAATAATATCCTGTAAATCAATGGAAACACTGCCAGGAGTTGGACTGGCATAAAACACTACATCTTGCTGGACACCACATTATTTTTAAGAGGTGCTGGGTACATTCACAATGCACTGATTCCACAGTAAATTAGACTGCAAATAAATTTGCAGATTTGGATTAAGAAGAAAGATGCTCAACAGGAGTAACAGCAATAAATTACTCTTTAAATATGAGGTACACTAACCGAGTTACTCACTAAGTAATACTATTTGATTTGGGGGATTTAGTCATTGTTTGCAGCAGTGTGAGAACATTCCCCCTGGACTTTTGCTCAGAAAAGACTGACATTATGTTTCAGGGAAGAAGGAGAGAAAATTACAACAGCCCTACCCTTGAATCAAGGTTAAAGGCCTTCTTTAAAGCTTACATGCATAGGGAAATGTTGGGGTGGGAGCGAAGGAGCAGCTTGGACTGGGCAGGAAAGTGGATGGTGATTCTCTAATAATGATGCTGTCAGAGAGCTGTGGGAAAAGGCAAGATGCCTAAGGAGTGACAGAAAACCTCTTTGTATATGCCCTTGTGTTAGGTAGGTGGTTTCAAAGATTTAGCTTCAGCACTGACATCACAAAATCTCTAGGTAGACCATGGGGCACAGCACCACACTTTGCACAATTATTGTGCTGAGGAAAGGACAGCAAACAAAGTAATAATATCCATTTGTTATAAATCATATGGTAACTTTAAGGTAAATTATGTAAATTGTTGCAGGAAATGGGAAGCATGCATTTTTTTTTACTGAATTTACTTGGGATTACTTAATTAAAAAAAAAAAAAAAAAAAAAGAATTCTGAAAAGTTTAAGGGTATCTGGTGAGAATATATAGCTAGGCTCCAAAAACCAAATTCAGATATTGAATGTAAGTGGCTTTCAGAAAGGCTAAGCTGCCAGTGGCTCCCTTTGTCTTCCTTCAGTGGCAGATGATGTCTTTCTGCTTTATGTTTTAAATAGGATTAGCTGATGCAGCATAAAATAATACACTTCTGAAAATATAACTTAATTTATTACATCTTTGCTACAGTATTTTATTTGACCTAGAGTATGAGAGGGGATGGTATGTCCCAGCATGTGTCCTTGCTCTAAATTTTATTTCTAAAAGTACAGGCAGGAAAGATACTGAAGGAAAGCTAATGGTCAATTATGCTGGGGAGGATAAGCGAAATATTTACTTACTCAAATGGAGGCAATCACCATGTGAGTTTCAATATTTCAGCACATCACCTACAGCAACTTGCAAAGGAATGCAGTCCATTCTAGATGTCTTATTTTCATCTTTCTTCTGTTGGTGTTTCACTTTAACACTTCATACACACCTAGTAAATCCCAGCATCTGTATGTACTTTGCAGCTGTCTCCATCAACTCACTTATTTGATCCCACCTTCAGAAAGACCTTATTCTTTTATGCTAATTATTAATTAATTAGGAGTGGAATTTATATTTGCGTAGAAGATCATTTCCCAGTGGCCCTGGCTCACTGGAGAGGTCCCAGGTGAGGTGAGGTGTCAGAGACTGAAATATTTCATGTCTCAAACATTGATAGAGAAGCTACAGCCAAAGAAGATACCTGAGTGGGACTTTGAACTGAAGTCAGAGTGCTGAGATTAGATAAAGGGAAACCTATTGTTCCATCACCTCAGGCTGAAGTAAAGGAATATGTCCACAAAGCTCAAAGCCACCAGCTGTGTGAGAATGATCCCTGGCTGAGTTAGGGGCGGGGGAAGAGCACAGCCCACAGAAGCCAAGTTTAACTTCTCCCCTCCAGCCGAGGGGGGAGGAAGAGGTGGCGTAACCTCTGGTTAGAGGCAATAAACACCCACCCTCCATTACACAAATCGAGCCCAGCTGTGGAACCCCCCAACGCCACCGGCCACATCCATGGGACATTCATATGAGAGGCAGCTGAGAGGGCGTCACAATCCATCGAAGACCCCCCAAAGTGTTAGGCCTTCTACCACAGGACTGCATGTGATGCAAGCAGGGTCTGTTGCAAGAGACTGCCCCCTCTCCCGGGGGGACATGCCTGGACACTGCCCCCAGGCCTGGGCATATGTTAACACATGAGATGCTGTGATTTTTGGGGTACCTTCACCACCAAGAAGACCAGCTGAAGAAGATCATCAAGATGCCAGTGGGATCCACGGAGCGGTGATATTCTTTTGTCCTTCTCTGTCCCCTCACCCTTCTCCCCATTTCTCCCTTCCTCTCTTTTCTCTTTCTCTCTCTCTCTCTCATATTTATTATCAAATAAAACCCTTACTATTGACTGGCATATGGTCTCACTTGCACCTTAATTCAGGCAGAGGTATTTCTAAGAACCTTAATAACTGGATCATAACGGGAGGCTAGCCAGTACGACACGCATCTATAAGAATGGCAGAAGGAGGATTTCAGGAGCTATAGCCCTGTCAGTCTGATTCTGGGTAATGGCATGGCGCAGATTGTCTTGAATGCAATCACATAGAGCATGCAAGACAACCAGGAGATAAGGCTCACGCAGCGAAGGTTTATGAAAGGCATGTGCTGCTTGACCAACCTGATCTCCTTCTACAACAAGGTGACTTGCTTACTAGATGAAGGGAAGGCTCTGGTTATTGTCTACTTGGACTTTAATTAAGCCTTTGACATCATTTCCCACTGTGCCCTCCTGAAGAACCTGGCTGCCCATGGCTTGGACAAGCGTACTCTTTCTTGGGTAAAATACTGGCTGCACAGCCAGGCTCAGAGTGATGGTGACTGGAGTTACATCCAGTTGGGGGCCAGTCACAACCGGTGTTTCCCAGGGCTCGGTATTGGAGTCAATCCTGTTTAACGTCTTTATCAACAACTTGAATGAGGAGATCGAGTGCACCCTCAGTTTGCAGAAGACACCAAGTTGGGTGGAAGTGTTGATCTTCTGGAGGGCAGGGAGCTTCTACCAAGGGATCTGGACAGGCTGGATTTATGGACCAAGGCCAATTGTATGAGGTTCAACAAGGCCAAGTGTTGGGTCCTGCCCTTGGGGCCACTAAAACCCCAGGCAGTGTTACAGGCTGGAGCCAGAGGCTGGGAAAGGCTGCCCAGTGGAAGGGGACCTGGGAGTGCTGGTCAACAGCTCCTGAACATGATCTAGTGTGTGCCCAGGTGGCCAAGAAGGCCAGTGGCATGCTGGCCTGTATCAGCAGTAGTGTGGTCAGCAGGACCAGGGCGGTGATTGTCCCTCTGTGCTCGGCACTGGTGAGGCCACACCTCCAATCCTGTGTTCAGTTCTGGGCCCTCCACTACGAGAGTGACATTGAGGGACTGGAGCAAGTCCAGAGCAGGGCAGCAGAGCTGGGGAAGGGTCTGGAGTACATGTCCTGTGAGGAGAAGCTGAGGGAGCTGGGGGTGTTTAGCCTGGAGAAAAGGAGGCTCAGAGGAGACCTTGTTGCTCTCTACATCTGCCTGAAAGGAGGGTGTAGCCAAGTGGGGTCAGTCTCTTCTCCCAGGTAGAAAGTGATAGGACAAGGGGAAAAGGCCTCAAGTGGCACCAGGGCATATTTAGATTGGATATTAGGAAAAATTTCTTCCCTAAAATGATTATCAAGCATTGAACCAGGCTGCCCAGGGAAGTGATGGAATGATCATCCCTGGAGGTATTTAAAAGACTTGTAGATGTGTTTCTCAGGAAATGATTTAGTGATGGGCTTGGCAGTGCTGGGATAATGTTTGGATTTGAGGACCTTAGGGTCTTTTCCAACCTGATCAATTTTATGATTCTATGATCTGTGGAAAGTAATTGCACAGGTCTTTTTCACTATTTATCCTTGTATCCAAGGAGGTTTTGCTAACAAAGAAAAATACATGACATGCCTTGCTCTAAGGTCAGAATAAATACTTCTTAGGAATTCTGTGGCCATTCCTTATATTCTCAAATAGAGAATTTTTTTTGAATTTTCCAGGGTTGTAGTGGAAATGCTGTAGCATGGGAAGATGGAACATTCTACACTGACCAAGGAGATAGAGTCTACAAGGCAGTTGCTGTGGGAATTGTAAAAGACTCTGAGCCTTAACCTCACTGTCTGTGAAACAGATATGATAGTTATCCATCTTTAAAATCTCCAGGGACTACCTCTAGAGGAATGTTTGTATTACTGAGCCTGAGCTGGTTATGTTTAAATGCAGGTAGAGTCACATCACCTGCTTTCTCTGACAAGCCTAGTGAGATGCACACTAAGACGGACACCATGGGCTCACCGAACTCAGTAGAAACACTCCCAATGTGTTAATTAGACTTTAATTCAAAATATTAGCATGTGCTACATTTTTAAAATTGGCAGTAACACTGCTTTCTATTCATGAATTCATGTCAAGTGTTGCTTTGTTTGTCAAGGCAGTGCAGTGTTTTGTTTACAGATCAATTTTCTCAAAAGCAGTAAAAAGTGTTTGACAAAAGAAGAGAATGTTCTGGTTAAAGGTGGTAAACCTTTTTCAATATGTTGTTCACTGTATTTCTTTTGAAATTTTACTACATGAATTTCTGTGTTGACTATAAAGGGTTGAAATCACTATTTGAAATGAAAATAGGACCGATTTTTTTTCTCTTCTGTTGTATTTGATTTTGTATTTTACATTTTAGAGTGATTACTTCAACAGTGTAAATCTTCCTAGTAGAAATTTAGTATGTTCAGAGATATTTGCAGAGAAAGTATCCCTGTAAGCAAACAAAAGGCAAATGAAAGAATTCATGTCTTACTACATGAAGTGAAAACTTCATTTTTTTACCTGAAAAATATTTTCTTTAGTTTTCATTAATAAGCGCCTGGAATTATTACTTAAAAGTAAATTAAAAGCTTTAGGAAAATGAAAGTTTTGCCTTTTAATAGATCTCAATTCCCAATTTACTTGTCATATGGAGAAGAACGAAATCAGCATTGTATTTAAAATTTAAGATTTAGATTTTTAAAAGGTGTATTTAAGAACGTCTTCCTACGGGTTTAAATTGTGTGTATATACATGCATATACACATAGTGATTCAGTTTACATACACATGTAAAAACAAAAACCTACCCTTTATTTTTGCTTACAATGACAGGCTCATGAATAACCCAAGAATGAACTGCCCTAGCTATAATTCAGTAGCATAATAAAATCATGCATGTAAAGTAATTTCCAGAATAACTCTCTTCAAGTCTTTCATTTTGCCCAAAGCATTTTACAGTCAATGCACAGCTACAGCTTGTACTTCCTAAGATGTCATACTGTTGATACCCGTTCAGAGATTGAATGGAATATGACCTAAACTACAAGAGGGACCAGATGCTGCAATGAGTTCTACATATATAATTTCTATTGCAGTCATACGTATTCAGATCTATTAGCTAGATCTAGATTTCAGAATCATGACTATGGCTCTGATATCGGAACAAAATCCTGATTCAGTGTCTGAGCCATCATCTGGAGTAAGTCTTCAACCAGTGCTGAATCTTGCATAGTGTCGACCACCAGACACTATTTTTTGCAAATTTATAACATCTCTTATTTCTTCAAATAACTCAATAAATCACAATTTCAATTACATTTTCTCAGATTTTGAACTGAGAAATGAGTTATTGCATCTTGAAAATATTTTGCATCAAAGAAAAGGATTTGAGTTTTATTATTTTGCTTTGTTGAGTAAAGAAGTAAGCATCACATTTCTCAAACAGTAATAGTAAAGCTTTGAGGTCTTTTAGTAGATCAACTTCTTTAATGAGAGAACATAAAGTTGCTCATGCTCAGAAACATCTTTTCCTTTGTGAAATAATAATCAGCTATATTCAATACTTCCATAATGTACCAGTGCCTTTTTAGTTATTGAGAGTTTTAAGACTGCAGTATGATTTACCTTTCAGACTGTTCCATTTATATAGGACATTCATTATTTTTCTTTAAAAAGAGGAGGAGAGATGATCACATAACTTACACTAAAAGCATCAAAGTAACCATGCTTGAAATATATAACAAAACTTATCTTAATAGATAAATATTTCTAAGTGTTCAGCAATACAAAATTCTAGAAGACAGAAATACACATACATTCAGGAATTAATTGATCATTTTTTCCTCGTAAAATTCTGTGAATTCTGTAGCTTAATTCAAATTTAGAGTAGCAACTGGGAGAAGCAATTAAATTCGTATGAAAATACATGTATACTATGCAAAAAACCTACCTATATTAAACCCTTCTTCCATCATGATCTGTGCAGCAAAACCACACTGACTTCAGCTGTGGACCAAAATACTATAAAGGTGAACACTGCCAACCATTTTGAATAATACTGACAGTTTTGTAACTCAGAAGTCTTTATCTGTGTGCAGTGTTTTCCACTTGTGTTTCTCTTTCAGCATTGCAGCTGTATACACGTGGATCGTATGAATACTAACAATTGTTCAGTACTAGAAGTTTCCCTTTAAAATCTCTAATACCTTTTCCTATAGTCTAGCTGTAGTATTTATGGATATTTAATCACTGCAAATGTTAATAAAAACCAAAAACAATGCAAGTAACATTTGAATAATGTCTCTTTTTTGCCTATATTTAAGTTTTGTTGTTTAAAGTACTGTCTGTGCATCCTAGGCAATCATACCCATCTTCAACTGGGAATCTTCTTCTATTTCAAATGTTTAGCCCAGTGTTTCTAAACAGTCCCTTCTATCTCTCTCCCCTTAAATCAGAAAAACCTCTGCAAGCCTGAAAAAACACCAGGTAGATGATGGTTCCATTCCTAGACAGATTTTCTTTCTCTGGTAGGTTGTTTGTATTGCCTGTTCTGCTTACAACTGACGTGGTAAGACTCCAAAGAACAAAAAGCAGATTTAACTTTTCTGAAGAATAAAGATACTTAAATTTTTTAAGAAGTAGCATTGATGAAATGTATGTTCAAGGATGTTTATTGACTGCTATATTACAGAGCAGGCAATATTACACAGTCTTCTTTTCCCTTAAATGCTGAAGGCAGTGCTGAACAAATGGTATAAATTAAACCAGTAGTGAATGAAATCTACATTATATTAAAAATTAGATTGTTAGTACTTAAAGTTTTTGTCCTCAGTTTCTCCCAATTTGCTTTTTTCTTAATCAATTTCAGATGGCAAATACATTCTTTTAAAGTCTTTTAAATGGCATGGTGATGAATCTTTGCATAAAGTGGCTTAGGTAACCTAAATGTTACCTTGTATCTTGACAGATAAATGCTTATTGTAATTGCTTACTTTGTGTCCTCTACATGGAAAGACTGTGAATCTCAGATTCAAAGTACTATGTAAGGAATTAGCTTCAGTGATAACTACCCTTTTTATTATACAGCAGCGTAAACAGCTATTAATTTAAAACACGGAAATTGGAAATCTGAGAACCATATCACTCGCTGTAGTGGGACATATTCCTACGGAACGTGATTACTTCCATAATTCTTGAATATATAAGAATTGCTGTGAAGCAGAACAGTCAGACATTCCCATTAAGAGGCATCAACTGCTACCTCATTAAAGGACGAAAGAATCTGTGGTCATGGGAAGAATCTACAAGTCGTTCCATTTCTAAATTAAAACCTGAAATAGTTTGAGGATAATGAGAATAAAGACAAAGGTTTGAAGGCTTATTACTTCCCACGAAGAAATAGCATATTCAGCATATGTTTGAAAGGGTTGAAGTATTATGACAAACCCCTGTATAGCTTAAAAACTGTTGCAATTGGCCTCTGCAAAGTGGACATACTTTTAATTGAAGGGAATTTTTAAGTAAGGAAAGGAAAAAAAACACCAAAGAAATTGAAACCTGCTTCAGTATGTCATAGAAGGATATATGCACCGAAAGTTACTATACATTTAAAGAGATACTCCATTTTTCAGTTCTTTAGGGTTATTCCAGAGCTTATGCTTTGGTTATCAGTAGCTACCAGTGGGTATTTACATTAGATGCTAATTGGCTGAACACAGAGGAATTCCAGGGAGCACAACTCTAATATCTCCTTTCTTAAACTGTCTTCAGAGCAGCTACACACCTGCACACTATTGGGGTTATAAGCTTCCCTCTGGATACCTCTGGGGTGCTTTTTTCACTCAGTTGCCTTATGAATGAATTTTAGGATCCTGATTTAGGAAGCCAGGATTGTGCAATGGCAAAGAAACATCTCTCTTTTCTATACCAGGATATCTAACTTAGGCAGTTTGCGTATGATCCTGAAAAGCTTCATGTATAGATTTCATTATTTTTTAGAAAGGAAGAATATTTGCAAAGATTTACTAAGTAAGAATTTTTCGCTTTGCAAAATTACAGCTTTACAAAACTCTTTTCCATATTACTGGTTAATATTTTATTTAACTTTTTCCTTTAAATTTATGAGCATAGATCACCACATAGTATATACTAGTAAGACAAAATAAAGCAAATGAAGTTATACAGCCCATGTATTGTGTAGAGAAAGTCACGTTTGTTAAATCTTACTGTAGAGTTTTGAATACCCTGAAAAAAATGATAATGCCATTCAGTGAGACTTAATGCACATTAGGCAAGCTCTTTGACCAGTCAGTTTTGTTAACTTAACTTGATAGCTTGGATTTGAAGCATACAGCTTCAGTCTTGGACTAGCTGCGATGCCTCTCCTGATTTTTCTCTTACTCTACTCCTTTAGTATGCAGTGCCATGCATGAATTTAAATTCAGTATTTGGTAATGGACAGAATATATGGAGGTTCAGTGAAGCTCATGATCAGAGACTCTGGGATGAACATAGTCCCCTGCTACCTCCTCACTTTTCCAATCCCAGGTCCTGACTGGGGGCTGTCCTGAAGATCTCTCCATCCCAGCTCATTGTTAAGGCCTGCGCAATTCCTGCCCTAAAGCTCTCTCCTTTCAAATTTAGTGCAAGGGTCTGAATGTTTTTTGCCCTCAGGCTCTATTCTTTCAGACTGATCAGGGTTTGAATGAATGTTGCCTCTGGGTTGTCTCTTTTCAGTTGTAATTTCTGAGTTGGAGCTCTTGTTGCCCTCAGATTTTCACCTTTCAGTTTCAGTATTTGGGTTTAAAGACCCACCGGCTATAAAAGACTTTCCATTTTTATATTTTCTTGTGTCATGCTTCAGTTAGATGTAGTTACATTGTTCTTATTGATGATCCCTCTATTTTTACATTTCTCAATAATCACTGAGTTGCTTTGGACAGGATTTTACTATTATCTCCACTTCTTTCACTCTGTTGCAATACAGTGAGAATCTTCATTGATTATTTATTTAAGAATTTTTTTAAAGCACTTGAACTTGAAAACTGTCATCAGTTTATCTCAGCACAAAACTAGTGTAAAAGTGAATATGGACATAGGCAGCCTTTACAGGAGAATTTTTTGTCTGTTTGTTTTCTCCCAGAAGGAAATTACAGATCTGAATGCTTGAAGCTCAAATTGGAAAGATATTTGTCTTTGTTCCCCTTAACAGAGACTTGCTATTTAGGTTCTTGAATTCAGGTATTTAACATCAGAGGCTATTTAACTCAGGCCCAGACACTTGTTACAAGAAGCTCACTGAAAATGTTGAATGAATTTCAGTGGAACAGGGGTTTCTGAGGAATAGATTTATCAAGTCAGTAAAAATGTTAATAGGATTCTAAACTGATTTGTAGAAATATTCGCTTATCATGTGCATAGCTCTGTTTTTTCAAGCTGAGGTTTGTTAGCTGTAAGGACTGCATGAATCAGGATGCAAGCATGGTTCAGAGCATGAGTTTTGATTATTAGTATTTAAGATGGATAAATCCATATTGTGTGTGCCAAACACAGAAGCTCTTTTGGACTGTTGCTTTTTCAGTTGGGATTTTTTTTTTTTTTAATCTAGTGATAGCTTCTTGCAGGAGGCAGCCTCTGGGGTATGCTTAGCCATCTCCAGAACACATTTCATTCCATTTCCCTCTACATGTTTGACATAGTAAAAACCCAAACTCTTTAAATCTAGAACTACATTCACATCTACCTTACAATAACAGAAGTGTTGTTTCTTACGGGTTTAAGATCACTTGCAACAGCCCCTTGGTGTAGTAATGATTAATTGGAGTCTGGTGCTTTTATTTCCCTTTATTGCAATCGCTTTATCGTATTTCATTGAAGTAAGGAAGAGACAGGCTTTTAACTTCTTGATCTGTTTTTAAAAAAATAAATAATAAACCTAGACTTTATAGATTTATTATTTATATTTGCTAAGTTTTACTGCAGGTAGTTTAAAAGGGTCATGGGTTGTGGACATTTAAGAACCTAAGAATTTTGACAAATAAGTAGCTCCCAGACAGTGAGTAGTTATTATACATGATGTGTTTCATAGCAAGTTTCCATGGAAATATGATTTGTATTGCCCATTAAAAGTTCAGTGTCATCGCTGTTTTATCGAGGTAAGCTACATCACATTACCTCACATATTGCATGGGATGCTGTAGGAGAGGAAAGGCACTTGGAAAATAACACTGAGTAGCTGAAATGCAGTTATTTGTTACCTTATAGTAATCTGCAAAAGTATCCTTAAATTCTTGAAAATGGAATTTAGACTCCAAGTCATGTATGTGTAGAAGGAAACCACAATGTCTTGTTTATCCTCATTTTCAACAGAAGTAAATGGTGCAAGGCTATGGGGAGAAAAACACAACAAACTTGAAGTATTCCTAAAATAAATAATTCAGGGGTTTTTGCTGGCATATATTAAGCATGTGATGTGATTTTCCTGATTGAGTACACAGCAAAATACAAAGTTATTTTTTTCCAAAAATATGTTCTGTGAGACATCTTGTGCAATGAGGTCTTATGAATCACTTCCTAATTAAAGTGAGACTTGTTTTTTAAACAATTATTAATTCCATTTAGAAGAACAACTAATGTGTATTCAGCAGCATAGTGTCACCAGTATATGAAATGATGAATGTGAAAATATTTTTCCTATTTGTTTCTTAGGTAATCTAATTTTACAAAAAATGTATGAAAAAGGAACATGTCTGAAATGCTAATAGGTCTTTGAAAATTCTATTTTTTCTTGTTCAGGATCTGAGATTTGAGAATTCAATGTGTTTAACCTTCATTCATTTTTTTCCCACACCAGAATGTTTGTTAGGTATATGTATGTTGGACTAGGCTGTGTCTTTTATGATATTCTTTGAAAAAACCTAAATGACTGGTACCTCCAGGCTTTGACCTCTCATTAAAACCTCAGACCATTGTGCTTGTTTGTCATATTTTCTGTTTCGCAGGTGATTTTGTCCTAATGATCTCTATTCTTTCTTTTTATCCAATGTTTTGAATTCAAACATCTCCTTTTATTTATATTTAGTCATTGCTAATAAAAAAAAATACTATTTCAAAGTGTTGTCTTGGACTCACTGTAAATTTTGAGCATCTGATATGGATTATCATGGAACCTCTGTTTATTTAGCATGGTTTAGGAATGGTATTCTGCAATTTAATATACCCACTAAAAAAGCCATGTGCCACTTTCCCTTCCTGCCCCTTCCAACTGGAGCCACAAAACGCCAAAATTACAAGTTTAGATAAGTAAAATTTACTGGAAACAGCAATAAGGTAAGCAAAAAACCAGTAACAGCAACAATATTAATAACAAAATATATAAGAAAAAAAGGAAATTATTTACACGGAAAGCTCCTGACAATAAACAAATACCAGACCACTCCATCTGCCAGGTTTTATCAACTGGAAGGAACCTCATCTCCCCAGAAGGGACAGAGAGAGTCTCTTCCTACCACCCCTGGCAATGACATGAGGTGGTATAGAATAATATCCAGTCCCTGGACATGCCGCCTTCTGGCTACTGCAGAAAAATTAACCCTGTCCTGGCTGGAACCAGGACACTATCATGGAACAGATACAATGGACCAAGCTACTCTGACACAATATATCTTTATCTACAAACAAGATCAAATTTGATTTTACTTTGTCTATTACACTGACAAAATACTATGTTAGGACACCAGATTAAAAATTTGTTAAAGTTACTTTCTCAAGATAAGTACTTTGTGTTACAGTGCAACTGTCTCATTTTTTGTGGGCAGGCTTTTATTTGATGAAAACCAACACAACTGAAGACAATTAAAATAAATTTTGCTAACAATTAAACAGCAAAATTTTCCACATCTGCCTTTATTTAATGAATAAGAAAGAGCAGTTGGAGAAAGGCACTAATGAAGAAATTTATCATAGAATATATGCAAAATCTGAATAATCAAATAAAAAAGAAATTAAACTTTTGTTACTGTTGCTCACTACTGCTAAATCTACATCTAAAATTCGTGCATATGACTACAGAGAAATTACATTACTTTGTATGGAAGTAATATATACAGCTTTTGGCACACCAGATTATAACTAAGGTGTGCAATTATTTTTCTTATAGTCATAGCTACAACAGTAATTTAGTCTTTGATATTTTATTGCTATTTACATGTGGTGCACTTAAAGATATGCTGTCAAGAAATCGTATGAGATTCAATGTATGGAGTAAAAGGGTGATGATACAACTTTTACTATGTTCTAATATGCATTGATACATTAATATATTAATATACGTGCTCCTATACGAATTCTTCAAATTGTCGTTTTCTTGATGCATAAACTTACAAAGATGACAATCAAAGCCAGTCAATAGCAGCAATGTACTCTCTTGTAATCTATTATTTACTGTTGCTTTACACCTCTGAAAAATTATCCTTTTGATGCTTGTTATAATTCAGTTTCATTCTTACAATAAAGTAGAACAAATTTGAAAATGCTGCCTTTGTAGATTTCTTTGGATCACATGGGTATGTTCATCCATTGTGATGAATTACAAAGTCTCAAACAGACACATGGCTACACAAACTAGTAAAGATATGGGTGGATAGATTATATGTACTTCAGAAATATTTTTTTTTTTAAATTTAAATTTTCTTATTAGGAATGCCATATGATTTCACCCTACTTCATTCTTCTCAAATAGCTGAGGCTTCACACTTTTAAATTTAATTTAAATTATAATAGAATACAACCTGTTGCAGTCAGAAACAGGATCGTGTGTCTACTTATTTAATTCTGCACCTTTTCTAGGCAGAAACATCAATTTTATTTTCCACAGAAGTGACCTTTCTAAAGGAATAGGCACTGGAACAAAACATAGACTCTTTGCTAGCAAAGGGAGCTGGAGTTAAAAATATTAGATTTTGGTTAACACCTGGTGTAATCGCTGAGACATGAGAGTGAACTTCTGCATTGTTAGTAGGTGATATAAAAAATAAATATATTCTTTTCTCAATACCTGATAAGGAAGCAGCAGTCTTTCAAAGGTTTAGTACAGCACAGGCCACGTGCCTCACATTTGCAAATGCTATCTATGATGATAAGTTAATACAAAACTGAGGGCAAGACAAGTCCTAAACTAAAAGGTTATTTAGTTCTGGCTCTTTACAGCATAAGATCACAATATAAAGATTGAGTGATAAGCAGATGGACTCAAAACTCATTGCTCTACTTTGAAAGTAGCAAAGATTTCTCCCCCTAGCACTTCTGTTTTGTCCAACGCTTGTAAGAAAGACAAGCTGTTTATTTTTTTCTTTTTGCAAATATCCAACAGGTTCCTTGTTATATGATTATATGCAGACTTGCAACACTTTGCGTATTAAATACCCCAGGCATGCTTCTCTCATTGTGAAAATGTGTCTAAAACTTTTTTCCACTGCCATGACTTCATCATCTGCAAAACAGACCATTTTTTCTTTTTGTTATTTGCCTCCTTCTACCATAGCAGTTTATGTTGTAGTGCCTCTGGGAGAAGAGCTTTTCCTCCTTAATCTTACTATAGTGTAATTTATCTTTTGAGGTGATGGTCCCTATAAAATTAAAACCTATACTGAACTATATTAAAAAAAATGCTTATCCTCTGAAAAAACTGAGGACTAAAGAAACTACTTCAGTGCCAACCTGAAATGATTAATCATAACAAAATACACGAATATAAATAAAATTCCTTAAATGATTAAGATTTCAACACAGTATATTTTTCTTTGACCTTTAATAGAAAATATTATAGCTTAATCTTTTAGAATGCGCTTTGCTAAATATGGGGTTTGAAAAAAACAAACAAAAAAATTCTGAACCAAGAAAACAAAATATTATCAGTAAAATTATAAAAATACTCTTCTGTGACAGTTAGGTTTTTTAAATTAATTTTTCAATGCATTTTATTAATGCCTCATCACAGAGGTGGGTTTGTGTTTTTGTTTTTTTCATATTTTATAAGTGTTTTTCAGGAAAAAAATAATTAAATGACATTTTAAATGGCAAGTGTAATAAAATAGTTGACCATAGTAAGATTACCTAGGATATCACTGGATATTGATATTAAAGTTAGACTGGCATAATGACCTTTTGCTATATAATCCTGCCTATCCTACTATGAACTCTCACCCAAAAATTTCCTTTCTATGGCTGTCTTTATAAACTTTTATCTGTGAAAGTGAAAGAAGCACCACCTTTTCCCTCTTATTCTAGTCAAACCTTTTCTTCATGAGAAGCACTTCCAGATTCTCCTACACCAATTATAGCATCCTAGACAATGTACCATTCAAAAATATGATTCTTGGTAATGTCGTTCTGAAGAGTGCACAGCCCAAAACTATCTGCTTTGAGTAGATATCCCTTCAGGTATTTACAGTTAACTTCTGAGAGTTCGAGGTTATGAATAATTCACATTCTTATCAGCATCTCCAATTACATATCTATAAACTGAAGAGATTTGTTTTAACTTTCTCTTAAACTTTTTAAAAAAATCTTTCTTTGTAGCAATTGAGAGATATCTAAAATATGTACATGTATATACTTCCATATTTTTTTTACTTACATGTATGTATATATATATCTAGCAAAGAAAAGAAAGTTATGGTTGTCTTTACCAGATAGTGCAGTCTTTGAGAAGATATTTGTAAAACATGCTTGAAATAATATGCATATTTTAAAATGTTAATATGCATTCTTTGCAGACCAGAAAAAAAAAGTCTTTAACTACCCATGTCTTCTGATACAAGTTTTTGGTGAATGATCAATACCTTTTGATACAACTGGAAAGAAAACATACACTAAATTTTCATATAGCCTGTTGAAGTCTTAATGAGTCAGGCAGCATAAAAACAACAAAAGATTAAGATCTGCCATGAGGAAAATAATGCTACCATTTATTTTTTACTTAACACAACCAAGTTTTTTAGTATTTTATATGCTTGCTGTAAATAAACCTGAAGATTTTCCTTATTCCACATCTGTCTGGTTTAGACACCAGAAGAAACTGAGGAAATGCTCTCAGCTCGACTTTGTGTAAGATGAATACTCTTCATGGCCATTCCTAAAATTCCAGAATTGTTGGAATTCAGCCAGTTCACTGCTCCATCAATTGCTGATATTCTGTCATTGTCATGCCTTATCTCACCATGCTCAATGCTGCTGAGCTCTGAGAAATGTATTTCAACAGTAAATGATTCAGCAAGCAGAGAGAAATATAGAAAGCTTTTCATATGCTCAGAACTGGGCATTAGATATGCAGAAAACCTGATATGTTTTTTTCTGTTAACATCTGAACTTAACTTCCCCTTTCTATGAGCTTCATAGCCCTGTCACTCTTCCTGTGTATATGCTGACAGACAAAAACCTGACTACACCCTTAACTTTTTTGCAAATCACTGCTGAGTTTTCTCTGAATTGTGTCTATTCCAGAGGCTGAGGATGTGTCTACAGCAGCATTTTAATTCAAAAACAGAGTGCAGGTTTTAGCTGAATCTTCTTATCATTCCCCTTAACTCAGCTTTGAGTCACACCCCAGAGCAGGCTTGGACAACATGAACTGGGTTCCTGTTGGATGAAATACACTTGTGTTTCAGTAGCACACTTGACGCAGTGTAACAGCTACTAGGCATTCATGAATACAAACTTTCTCCCATAGGTAGAAACCTAATTTGTAAGAAGCTCTTAAAATTTTTCTCAAGCTATGATTTGCGATGTAGAGGGCAATGCAAGAGCCACACCAATATTAGTAAGTGACACTGCTGCTGCCTACTAGTCCAGCTCTGTTTACTCAGCCAATGTATTCGTTTCCACTAAAGGAAAAAAAGCTCCAAGAATTTCAGATCTTTTCCAGCCTTAACAATTCAATGATTATATTTCTTAAGATAAGCCTCTTCACCAGCTATTTTAAGGCCACTGGTAACGGTGTTTTCTTTGGATCCTAATCTTTCCTCATATGCTTATGGTTTCTCCACGATATTTGTAATACCACTTATTAGTATCTTAAGATCATGTCAGTTCATTCAAGAATAACACGTTTTATTTTGTCAAATCCTTCACATTATTTTGCATTTGAAAGTATCACAGACCCATGCTGTAAACTCAGTCATATAATGAGTTTTATGGAAGTTCTACCAAGGCTGGTGGTATTTAGAATTTCTATTTAATGGAAGAATGTGACATTTTTACATAACATAAAGTTTTTAGCAGATTTTTCTGCAACTTGTTTCCAGTGTGGAACTTTTGAATTTTCTTTATTTTTTTTAATTTTTTTAATTTTTTTTTTGCGTTTAGATGAAGTCAGTCATTCTGGTTTGGTATCAGATCACATTATAGTATTCATGTAATCTGTATAATACTGCATACATATAGTCACAAAAAAAAAATATACATTTCTGTAAAGGCTGAAATGCAACAAAGCAATAAAAATTAAATGTAATTTTTAACATACCGAAGTTGGTCTGTATTTGTTAGGATGTGAATAGTGAGAGATGCTTCTGCTGGAATTAAGGTGCAAACAAGACAATATGCCAAAGTCAATAATACAGATTTTATTTAACAATGAATCTGAGGTAGAGAGAGAGGAAGAAATAGAAAATATGGAGGAGAGAAAGAGAGAGATCAAACAGAAGATAACCACAATCCAGCAGTGTCCTATTGGTCTTTCTTCACCCTGGGCTTCTTGATTGTGGGGGTCCTGAGGGTCATTCAAAACTTTTCCCTATTTATGCATTTCAGCAAACAAAGCTGATTTCAGCACAGTTGCTGAGTTACCTTTCCTTGTGGCTCTTAAATTCTGCATTCTTTGTGTCCATTATCAGCGATACATTCTTATCCCCCAGGATTGCTACGTTCCCTCTAGGTCTGAGATAACACCCAGAGAATAGTACCAGGTTTATCTTATCTCTAGTGTGAGGGCTTACCCACAGAGGCATATTAGAGGGGCGAGTGGTTCGGTGATGAGTTGGTGATCACAGATGCCCTCTGTCCCATAATTTGGGGTGGTCTTTGTTTGACTGTGATATGTGTGTGAACAGTTGCTTCCCTGCACAGTTTGCCAGTGGGAATTTTTGTCTGGATGTGTTACCCTGGATGCGCCAGCCAGATCTCGCCTGTGCCAGGCCTGGAGTTAGCACCATCCTGACGCTCCATGCTGTGCTTATCTCATGGCAAAGTCCTTCTGTGGCCTAAACAGTGTTTGAGAGAGACGACTGTGCCCTGTAAGTCTTACAGTATTTTAATAACAAAACAGAAAAGCTTAAATGATTCTTTTTAACTTTCCTCAGACTGAAATTTTATCCAGTCAAAATTAGTCAGTTTCATTCTTAACAGACCTGATTTTTGAAACAAAGCTGTTTCACCAGTGATTTTTCAACCATCTGTATTTGAGAGCAAAACTAACAACACTAAGAAAGTTTTTTTTAATTGATGACATTGTCTTGAAATAATTATTTTAGCTGTAAACAATTCCTACATTTTACTATAAACATGGAAATTCTACAAGATTTGTTATCTTGACTATTTCTTGATTCTAGAGTACATCAGTAATTACTTTATACATTATTTTGAAATCACGAGGTACTAAGAAAGTGAGCTCACAAAAGACACAAAAGAGCAGTGTTTCTTCATCATCATTTTTAAGAAATAATTTTGTTGTAATATCGTAATTACAGCTATTTGATAGTAATACAGATATCTTATAAACGAAAACAAAGATGTGTTCTGCATGCACAGTTGTGGTGCAACCAGCTGTGCATTTTAGAAGCTCAGGAAGATTTTTATCCTCTAATACATTTCCTTAGCCTTATAAGCATTTATCTTTTGTGTATTTTGTAGTTGTATTTTCTCTGCATTCTCAGGAGACAGCTATATATATTTTTTTTCTTTTCCTCTATTCCACAGATTCAGTTATTTTTATTTTTTTATAGATGTTGCAAGTAAGAATTGAGTGATGCCTCAACAGTTACAGAGCTACTCGTAACTTACTTTTGTTTCATACTCAGGAGACCTGAACATGAGTATCAGTAGTTTTTAGCATATGAAACTGAGAGCTAGGATTTTACTCAGCTTAGAGCACCTGTTGGGTGCCTAAAGGTATTTGTTAATGTTTATAGAAAAAGATGGAGACTTTGCTGCAGCTTGCAATTTTGTAAATCACATATTTGAACTTATCAAAGGGTCTGGAATTATAATAAAAGTTTCATGACATGATGCACTGTGGACATTATCCATATTCCACTGAAGCTAGAAGGAGATTTGTAATTAATTTAATTGGAAACTGGAGCTGTTCTTATCAGTCATCCGTAAGAAGGAGAATTGTACAAGCTTTTAGATAACAATGCTGATACATTTGATGCTGAGGTGTTCTGCATGTTAATGAAAATATGCTGATGGGGCCATGTCTGCAAATATTTTTTTAGTATCTTTTTATTTATATAGAAGACTACGTTTCTGAAGCTTCCAAACCTTCCTTTTGTGCTTCCAGTCTGAAGAAATAAGCTTCACTCATTTTGCCTCTGGTATCACACAGAACCAGTGTTGATAGATTCAGAAGCAATCCAAGATGCCCGTTGTTAGACTAGTTGTATGTGTACATACAAAGACAACACACTGGACTTTCCAGGTTCCAGGAAAATTAGCACTAGATCGCTACTGAACAGAATCGTACAAAGAGATAGAAGTTGCAATGCCTATGCCATGAGCTTTCTGGAGCCTAACCCTGCCACTAAAGGACAAGATAAATGAACTTCTTCTGGAGCTGCAGCTCAAGCAAGCAGTCTTTGAGCTTGATAGAGAGGAGGAGGTGATACAAAGCTTCACCACACCTGGATTTCATGATGTCTATCACTGCTGCATTAAGGATATTTGAAAAAGTTCACAATGAGGACATGATTTGGCTTTTCTTTCCACAACTTCCTCCTGGTGGCTGTGAAAATACAGTGGCTTTATTGAATGTCTTTACTAGAGGGAAAGAGGTGGAATGAGAGAAAAGTATATAGACAGAAAACAGCACCAAATTCCGTCTTATGCTATTAACGATAAATATCCAATGACTGAATCACAAATAGAAAAAATACCTAGCTACATTTTTTTAGTACTTTGATAATATTAATGAATGGACTTGAAACTTCTGCTCTTCATATTGAACAGAAGAAAAAAAATCTATCTTGTCAAGAAAATTGAAAAAAAAAAATCCCTCTGCAGACTACAATTTTCTCCATCCCTTTAGTGTTTTGTATTAGGTATAACACTTTAGAATTAATTGTAAAACAATAAACACACCAGTGTAAACTGATGGGAATCCTAGTTCAATTAATGAAAACAAAAGGGACTGCTATCATAAAGAGAATTTCTTCTTTCACTGCACAGATCTCAGAACATGTTGCTCTTCTCCTTGATAAATGAGAGAAAAATGTCATCAAGGAAGATTATGTGTTTTGAAGGAGCTTTATTGATATTATTTTGAGATAGAAGGTATAGTCCCATAAGGCACTGGGAATTTCTAGAAATAAATGAAAGAAAAAGCATTCAGTGAAATCAAACGTTGGCAATGTGACACAGTATCTCTGCAGGTTCTTATACTGAAAAAATAAAAAAATTGTAAGAGCATAGGACCTCAGGAGGTCATCTATTTCAACTTCCGTATAGATATGTATATATATTTCAAGATTATAATTGCCACTTAAAAATCATCATCAGTTTTTCCATATGAGTAATATATAAAGTCTTATCTGTTGACTCTCTCTGATAAACCCTAAGAGGATCATATATAGGCAGGATCACTTGAATATATTTGGGGCTTGGAGTACACTCTCACTTGTTGGTTTTTATGCTGCACTGAGAAGAAAAACATTTGAATATTTGGTTCAGATTTGGAATCAGAGGAAAATCAGAACTTGACTGTGAATTGCAATAAGCTAACCAGATTTTCCTACAGGTTGTCAAAATAAAACCAGCCTGAAAAAACAAAATGCGTTTCGGAAAAGCCAGAGTTTGATGCAACTTGAATTCTCTATCAGAAAACTCTACTTAAAATAGGAGGAGAGTAAGGAAATATAGAAGATGAGGTAAAAATTCCAGATGTACTCTAAAAAAAGCATAGAGTCATAAAATGGTTTGGTTTGCAAGAGATCTTGAAGATCATCTAGTTTCAGCACCACTGCCATGGGTAGGGAGCCTTCTGCTAGGCCAGGTTACTCAAAGCTCCATCCAACCTGTCCTTGAACACTTTCAGGGATGTGGATATGGGACCGTTTACAGATTATCAGTGATTATTATACTTCTCCTGGATGAGGGATGTCTATTTCAAGGGAAAGGAAATGTTTGTAACCAAATGCAAGTAATTTGGGAACCCTTGCCCTTTAGTAAAAATGTTTCCAGTTAAACTTTGTCAGATGTTACAGTTTTCTCGATTTTCTCTCATTTCCCAGTGAGCACAATTCCCTTCACTATTAAAAATTATGTTGCTGTCATGGATTATGTCAATGTTAACCTTTATTATGCATTTTCAGTCATAGGTTTTCATGAATGGAACTGAAAACAAAAGAGAGAGAAAATCTCTGAGCAAGTGTGATAAAAGCCTTGTTATTAAATTGTTCCTTTTCATTCTGGTGAAGTCCTACTTTATTGTATTTTTCTCTTTCAGTATTACACTCTATATCTGTACTCTTTAATGGCTTTTTACAGAATGCAGATTTTTATTTCTAAAATTTTAGCTTACACTGGAGGAATTTTAAATGCGATCTTATGTTTTTTTCTTCCCTTTTTTTTTTTCTCATGAGTATGTCTTCATGGTCCTGATCTGGAATATTAAAGCTGTATGATTGTGGGCTGTGGCACTACTGATATTTATTATGAATTTTCAACAAGAAAGTGCAGATGAGACTATTGTACAATGGCACTTTTTACGTGTCAGTCCTTTTGACATACGTCTTACAACCGCAGATAAGTGCCTGTAAAACGTCCAAACAGAACTACATGCATTTGGTACACCTATGAGTACAAATCTTACATCTGTCTACATTTCAATGAATTAAAAAAGCTTTTAATAATTGCAAAGAATTAAAAATCTTGGGCTTTTGTAATTTTTGTTACATATAACTAGTCTATCTCTGATGGCCGTTGACAATATACTCACGTCTGATGAATTGAAACCTTCACTGAGTTACAGTTGTTTATTAAAATAGTTTTATTTGTAGAGAAATGCAGCTATTTCTGAAAGGAGACATAAAGTTTTATCTATGAGCTTTACTGGTGAGAAAGCGTGCTGAAAGGAATTCAATATTTGTTACACTTTGGTTTTATTGCGCAGGTTACTTAAACTTGGAAATAGTTGATCATAAATGACTTACATTCCTGTTTTCCTGGAAATATAAAGTCGTTTTTTTCCAATTATGTTAAAGAACTAGAATGAAAATAAATATCACAGTGATTCACTGAATTCACTGAACTTTTAATCCCAGAAAATCTGTTCTCAATTTCTGCCTTTTTCCATATCTGAAAATAATTCCAAGATTCACTCTTGATCTCCACTATATAAATAAAGGCCATTCTGTAATATCAGTGGATTAATTCTGCAGTTTATGACAACATCAGTCTAATTTTAAAATATTTTTTAGAGTAGGGATGACAGCAAGAAGTACACTGAGGAATTTAATTCGCTTTTAAACAAAGGTGGATATGCTAAATGTCAAAAATTTTGCTGAAAGAGATGGACTTGCTACCTACCAAAAAAAACCCCTCAACCAACAAAACCCAGAAAACTAATAGAAAGTAATAGCTGGAAACTGAAACTTAACTAATGTAAGTACAATACAACACACCTTTTTTTCTGTGTGTTTTCTTAGAATCTGCCTCACGTAAGTAGTTCAAGACAGCCTTCAGAAGCAAGCATCATATTTCAATAGTAGCAGTTATTGCTGCTAATATAAAACTGACTCTGATAGCTATCTGGTGTCCTCACTACAGCTATTCTGGAGAATTTTGCTTTGGAATAGATGTAGTGCAGGCCTGTGAACTGCATTGGTACCTACCATTCTAAGCCTTGTCACCTGTAGCGAAAGAATCTGCTTGATACAAACGTCTTTGGACAAGTAAAGTTCTTCAGCCTGTATAAAGCAAGAGGTCAGGTGATGATAGAATTGCTTTCTGGCTCTGAAAACTGAAAATCTCACTCACATAAACAGCTTGTATAAATAAAAATCAGACTACTCGGTGGAAGCTGCTGCTATGCTGAAGTGTTTGCAGGATCAAGACATAGATAATAATTGCCAAGAATAATGTCTTCACTGTAGCCATAGATGTTTAAAATACAGTTCATCATCACTGTGATTATAGTGTCTATAAAGGGAAATGTCAGAAAAATATGGAAGGCTATATTTGAATCATCACTTGGTGAATTGGTTAAGAAAGCAGACTAATGTGAAAATATTTTAAATATCTGCAGATATTAGGTAATTCTATAATCTCTTCCACTTTGAGATATCCCTGTAAGATAAATCTCACTTTAATATCTCTGCTACTTTTTAGGAGTTCTATTTTCATATATAAAGTAGGTATGTAATGGGCTTCAGGAATGTAATTACATTGACAGCCTACTATATACATGCAAATTTGAAATCCAGAGGTGCAAGAGAACGATATGAGAACAGCTTGGAAAGACAGTTGAGACCAGCAGATAACTGATCAGAAATATGAATATATTTTTATTTTCACAGTTTGCAGAAGGTAGCTAAAAGGTGAGAATAGAATAGAATAGAATAGAATAGAATAGAATAGAATAGAATAGAATAGAATAGAATAGAATAGAATAGAATGGAATGGAATGGAATGGAATGGAATGGAATGGAATGGAATAGAATAATAGTTCTTTTGGAAGGGGCCTACAGCAGTCAACTTGCTCGACTGTTTACAGGACAAAAATAGAAAGGTGTAAAATATAAGGACTAAGAACAGATAATTTTGGAGATAAAAACATCCAAGTCATAGAAAGATTGCAATACTTGAATGTAAAATATACACCTGTATAATTTAAAACAAAAAGAGGAAGTCACACAATGGCAGTTCCTTGGTTTAGCAGTAGTGATAATAAGTAATGATAATCTTACAAAGGTGTGCAAAGGAGTAGAGATTGATTCTATATTACCTTCTTGGTCTTCAGCTAAATACAAAAGAACAAAATAAACATATATTAAATATGTCACTGGCAAAAATAAAAGCAAAGCTTTATAGCAGTTGTGACAAATGCAGATACAAAAGAGGTGTTGCAGAGAATGTCATGTGAGATCGGCTGGAGCAGAAATGCCAAAAATCTGAAGATTAAGAAATGTTGTCAGAGTAGATCTGGGATTTGCAGCAGGAAGGGAAGACAGCAGGATCCTGTGTGCCATTGTGCAAAGAGAAATAGTCAAGGGAACACATTGAACACAACCGAGGAGGAGGTCAGAAAGAGAAAGGAAGAACAGATGATCATATTAAAGCTGAGGAAAGACAAATATTTCAGCGATGTCAAAACAAGAACAAAGATAAAAAAAAAATGTTAACAATGTATTATCCATGCGTGGTCAAATGTCAGTCTGTATGTCAATCAGAAAACCTGAGTAGATGCGTTGAATGAATAACACATAAGCACTGCTCTTATTTATCTAAATCCTCCAGGCATTAAACAAAGTTGTTTTTTTTTTTCCTGAATCTTCCTCAACTCTTGCCCAGAAAGCTCTTTATATAATTTTGGCTGGTTTAAAGCTGTTGCATGTAGGAGCCACATGTATTCAAAGTTCCTGCTTTACAACTGAATCTGTGCAATATGGAAAGTGGGTGAGCTTCTTGCAGACTTAGCTAGGAGAATGAGAGCAGAGAATCAAGCCAAAATTAGAGGTCTGGAGAACTTGCCCTGTGAGGAGAGGCTTGGAGGAACTGGAATTTCTCAATCAGGAGCAGAGATGCCTCAGGATAGACATAATAGTGCCTAAGCAAACATTGCTGTTCATCAAGGAGATGAAGGTCTTCTCAGCTGTGCAGGCCAGGAGGATAAGAGACAATAGATATAAACAAAAGTGTGAGAGGCACACTGAGCCTATAAGGAGAACCTTTCCCCCATGATGGCAGCTGGGCAGCAGCACAGGCTGACCAGAGAAGTTGTGGAGTCTTTGTTCTTGCAGGTGTTTCAAAAGAAAGCCCAGAAATACCACATTAGATCTCATGGGAGACCCCATACTGAGCAAGAAGCCGGACTCCAGCCAGACTGGAGACCTTCGGAAGACCCTTTGGACCTGAGTTATCTTGTATCATTAGTCTGTGATTTAGGAAACAACACACAGACTGCTGACAGTAGTAACCGAGTAACTGCTTGGAAAACTCCTTCCTCTGCCTCAGTATGAGCTATATGATGCTTATCACCTGCTTATTTTAATGGCCAGTTTCAAGATATCTAACAATTCTCCAATGAAAAGAGAAAAAAAACCTAAAGAATATTTTTTCTCTTTTTTTTTATTTATTATTTTGTCATTAAAGACTATAGTTCTTTCCCATTCCACTTTTCAGTGCATGTTTTTGAGCACTAGAAATATGACTATTACAGCAATGAAATATGGGTTCATTAAAATGACCTAAGGTCTTCTGAAAATGATGTTACCCTAAGACATATAAAACTTCAGCTGACTTTTTAAACTTTGATATTTTGCTAAAATGATTTCTTTAAATTTAAATTAACTTTCAGTGGTTTTGATGTGAAATCATTTATTTCTGCATGTGATATCTACTAGTTTAGTTGAATATATCAGACTGGGAAATGAATAACATGATAAAAAGCATCTTGCTATAAATTGGAGTGCATTGGTTTCAAAAAATAATTGGGACTGGATAAAAGCTATTGGAATTACCAAAAATATGTTGCCTTAAATAAAAATCTGTTCGTTTCCTTGCAAATATGTTGTTTACAGCACAAATAGTCTGATTTCAGTAGCAGGGATATGTATTCATTGGAAGTATATGAAGTGTCTATTTCAGGCAAAAATTATCCCCAAATATTTCGATTTTTAGCAAAAAGTTAACTAAAATATTTAAACCTTCAAAATTTTATTACTTCAGTTGCTTGAAATTCGACAACTGAGTAATATTCTGTTTTAAAATACAGCTTAGGAGAAATAAAAATGTTTTGTGTAAATGTATCACTTTAACTGAAAATTCAAAATATAAAAAAAATAATTTCACTTATTGCAACATTCTTGTTCATTTCCATTTGTTGTTTATTTTTATGCAGTTTTCCTAAAAAAAAGGTATTCATAGCATTCTGAATGTATATTTTGGTACTTGCAAACAATTTACATAATAGCAAATAGATAAATAAACTAAATAGGAGTAATGAAGTCAAAACAGAAGTTTTAGTTCTTTAAAGAAGTTGATTGATTTCACATATATTCTGAATTCTTGTCATATTAAATGAGGATTAAATTCTCTAAAGACCAGATTTGAACAGGTATAAACTGTTGGAGTATCAAACAAGATGGATTGATATCATTCCCAGAACAGATGATTCATAGGCCAACTGGCAAACCCCAGAGCTTATAAACCAGATGTCTTTATTTTCCTTCTCATTTTCTGGTAATACAAAGAAGTTCTCTGGGGATCTGTGGTGTATAACTTCAGATGGGAAAAGACAAAAGATACGATACTTCCTGTGGAGGAATTCTCAAGGAATCTGGAGCATAACAATAAACAAAAACCTATTTTTGCTTATGGAGACATAGTAACTCTTTAATGTACTGTTCAGATTGCTTTAAAATATTCCAAAATTAGACTATTCTACAGGTGAAACAAAAGGTGAATTGTTTCCTTCTTATTAGATGTTCCTCATGGAATCTGAATGAACATCAGTGATTGAGGTTATGGTAATTAAGATGTACAGATAATTCCACTAATTTAACTAGTTTTAAAGCACATAATGGAAGAAGATTCAGAGCACTGTTTGCAAAGTACTACTGGTGCTATAAAAAAGGAGCATTTAATAATAAAAATTAAAAGCAACATTTTTATTGCTCCAATCTCACAGTATTATAATGACAGAAAAAGTTTATTTTCCTTAAACATAAAATGGAAACAGAATATAATATAATTGCTGGAGTGGTGAGACATGTTCTGAAACACCAGAAAATGAGATTGGAGTATTTAGCTCTGTGGATGAAGGCATGTGATAATTGCTGGAAGAAAAGTGAGCAATACTGTATGAAAACACCAAGTCCAGAATTTCCAGGCATGTTGACACTGCCACAGTCAGTCAAATCCAGCTTGTAGGATACACTAGGGTTCTTTTAAATTGTCCTGGATATTGATCTGTGACTGCAGTTTGAAAATTTCAAAGATACTGATGTCATAGAATCATTGATTAGAATCAATAGAACAATTAGAATAATTCATGTTAGAAGACACTTTTACAAAATATCTGGTCCAAACCCAGGTCAAAGCTCAGACATCTCCCTACTGTGCTGTGAGGAAACATGTTCCTCCTTGTCTTTTTTCAGGGCTTTAAATCTACTCTGTCAATGCACAGCTGCAAACTGGGGAAAGAGCTTTTCCTTCCTGCGCCAAAATTTCAAGCGTCTGACTTTCTTCTTCCTGGCATTCTGCATCCTGCATCCTCTACTTGTTCAGCAGCAGCAGCTTCTACCTGTCGCTCCTTCCACACAATGTGGGGTTCAGGTTCTGCCAATTCCGAGGATCTGTCAGTTCTGTGCCCATCCCCTCTCGATGGTGTGCAGTTTGCTTGCCTCTTCCTACTGCTCCCCCAGCTGTTGATTCGGTGTTTCACCCACAGTGTCTCTCTCACAGGGAAGGTGGCTTATGTCCCAGCCTCAGGGAGTTGCACCAGATATTGGGGATGGAAAGGATGCGCCAGGAGCCCTCATTCAAACCGGCCCTGCAAATTTGTCCCTGCTGTGTCAGCACTAGTGTCGCACCAGCTGTAGCAGTGCCACACACGACCTCTGGGTATCAGACCTTCTCTGCTGGTCCCACCTTGCCATCCCTGTTCGCTGTATTCTCTGCTTTTTTGGTACTCCAGATAATAAGGCGAAGGGTCAAAGGTGAAAATACTGAAATGCAGTCAGAAAATACTGTTGGTCAGAAGAAGAGGATGTGTCCACGGAACCACAGAGATGCGGGATACCAGTTCTGCAGAAGTAGGAGCTGCTGCTATTGTTGTTTCAGACAGTGGTAAATCTACGTCAGCCACCAAGGATGCTGGCACCTAAACAATTCTAAATTAAAAGGTTTGAAAAGCTGACAAATTACTAGAGACAGTAATTAAGTCTATGAGGAGGTGTCCTACGCAAACCCAAGCTAGTGCCAGAAATACCAAATTCACTTTTTCATTCGTATATATCTATGGATATATATATGTATGTCTATATTTAGAACAGTAGACTGAACCAGAGATCAAATTATTTGACTAGCACACACACTTTCTTGAAATAATTTAGCTATTTAAATCTCATATCGTTTGTCTCACCCTTTCTGGTAAAATGTGACCACGGATCCAAGTCCATCAGCATTTCTGAATATGGAAATACGTTTGATTCAAAATTACTGCATGCAATAAACATGAATGTTGTGTAAAACTTTTAAACACCCCATATAAACAAACAAACAAACAAAAACAAGAAGAAAGAGAGAGGGAGGACTGTCCTGTTTTGACAGTTCCTGCAAACTGTGAATATGAGTATTCAAAAATAATTAAATGTGTGTTAATATCAGCATTTTTCTCCTTTCTTTGATGTTGGGGTTCCTTTTTTTCCAGCTTCTGCTTAAAAAAAAAAAATCTAGCATAAGGCACTGGTTTGTGTTTGATTTGTAACTAATTTTGAAGTTCCAGTCTCTCCTTAGGGTTATGTTTCTGCCTACTAAATTTAATGCTTATTCTCCTCGAGAGAAATGGAATTTCTACCTTTTTTAGCTCTCATCCTCAACACTAAACTATGACATACAGAAGTTGACTTCTGTTTTTCCATATATTTTTAGTATTTGTGTCACTGTTTGCACAGAAACAAAATAACTATTTTGTTAATTAGCTCCTCAGCACTAACAATACATTCACCTGTATTTTTCTTTTCTCAAATCTTATAGGTGCATATTTTTCTATTGGACTTTCCCAGAAAGTAGTTGCAATGTTATGTACTGTGCACTGTCCATATCTGCTGAGGTTGGTGTTCCAGTTTTTCTAGATCTAAGTGAGGGTAGGAAGAAAAGAAATGACAAGATTTTTTTTATTCTTTGCTAACTTCTGTAAAGAAAGCTGTACACTAACCTCAAAGATCAAAATTATCTTCCAATGACATGCTAACAACATTGTTAAGTGGAGAATAGAATCATCTATAGGAACTTTTTCATGTGAATTTGACAGTTGATTTTATTATCTATCCCTTTAAAGGAGATCCTAGCTGATCTCCAATTTTAAGAAAGACCCAGAAATTTTGACTAAAGGAACAGAAAAGGTCTGGGAGTAGCATCCTCAGATCCAGAGCTATTAACTTTTCTAAATGCCTGGGTCTGAAGAAGTGGTCTTCAGTACAAGACAGGAGTAGAAACCCTAGGAGGAAGGCTCTCCTCTTAAAATGCAATACAGAACACGTAAAAGAACTCGTGAACCCCTGCAGTGATGGGAGAAAAGGTAAAAGAGGAAATGCCAACTTTGATTTAAATTAAAAGAATGCCGTAGATCAGTTCAAGTATTTCTGAAAACAAGCTTAAAATAGAGTAATAACTGCAAATATCCGAACAGAATTTCAGTAAGATAGGGGTAGAACTGAGTGTTTTTAATACCAGAGCAGGTAAAATGAAACTTCAAACAATACATATAATTATGATTAATTATAAAATATCTTTAAATTTACTACTTCTTCTTAATCTATGTATCACACTGTATTAATCAAGTAACAGTAAGGTCTTGCTTTTCCATGATTTCTTTTCTTTACTAAAATTTTATTTGGGTTTAAATTTTCCTGGCACCAGAAGTCCCCACAGTGTAAGAACAGAAGATGGGAAGAAAAAGTGCATGTCTGAAAGTTCTTTATGAGGAGGGAGTTTTTCTTCTGTTTTCACAGGGCCAAGGCATGTGCAAGCCTCAGTGGAAGCTCTGAAACTCAGATTTCCTCTCCCAGACTCAATCATTTTAGTTTCTGATTTGCCTCCAGTACCTTTTCCTGAAAGGTGGGTTGCTGCTTCCCTTTTACTGAGTGAACCAGGTGAGCTGTTGGCTTTGATTAAAATCTTTTAGGAAGACCACAAAACACTGGGTTGAAACTTTGAAACTCTGGGTTATGAACATGGAAATGCAGCAATCTATTAAATGGTCAATAGAAATAAAACTTACTGAACATCGAGCTTCACCCAGATCTTGGCAGAGAGCAAAAGAGCATCACTTCAGTGAACTTCAGTGGTGGTACACACCAGCTGAACATGCTTACTCTGGCAGTCTGTGCTCATTTCTCAGTGACTGATCATTATGAAGAGCCCAAACAGTAAACCAGTGATGTTTTTAATAGGCCACCTCAAATACATTCTTCTGTAAGAAAGAAAATTATCTTGCTAATACAGCAAATTTGCTATTTATTTTTTTTGGGGGGTTTTTTTCTGTAAAGAGCCCTCCCAAAAATTTGCCAACAATTAAGTAAGAACCAGAATAAACAAGATGATAATTGTTACATTGGAATTTGAAAATCTTGTAAATCCTGAAACAGATGCTGCTGGTCTCAAATACAATTTGAGCAAAGCTAATCCAAACTCATTTAAACACTGTTGGTGCTGCAGTCACTTTTTAAAAAGCCTAGATTTGGCTTGGAAAGATCCTAGTATTGCCTCAATACTGTCTGAACCTTTATCCTTGTACTGTACCTTTCTAAAAGATCATTAAAAGGAAGGGAGGGAAAAATGCTATCCTTTCTGATTCAATTCATTTCTACGGCTCAAACACAGAGCCAGTGTTGGCCAAGTTTGCCTTTTAATGCTTTCTCTGTAAAGTAATCTCACAGTGAACAGTAATAACCCTCTCGGTCTTACATCTTGGGGCAAAAATTACCTCATCTGTGCTGATGCATATCAGCTGACTCTCATGGTCATCCTATATGAGAAATACGTGATGCAATTCTTAAACTGTAGCATAAGCATAATAGCAGCCATATTTTCACGTTGAATTAAAAATTTTTAACTCACATTACTGCAGTCACACTTCAGTCAAACGACATACTGGGAATGATGCGGGTTCCTCCATCCCATGTCTGTGCTTGACTGCTAATTTGAAATTTCTACTTGCATTCTTATGATCTGGCTTCCTGTCAGACTGACAGCTACATAACATGTAGGAGGAAAGCTAGATGAGAAGGCTAATTATGAACTAAGGCAGTCAGGAGGGTGAGAGAGAGAGGAGGATTATTTTATTTTTTAATCAATATTATATTTTCGTTTGCACCACCCCCAGTAGATTGTGTCTTAATGAGATTCGGTCCTAATCAATGCACATCTAGCCAAATTAAAGGTCAGATACTGCCTGTGTAAGGCATGTAAATCACAGGAAAGTCTTTCAGATGCCTTCCCTTCCTTTATTCCTTTTCTACAGAATAGCAAAAACCAGAAAAAATCGTAAGTTCCTTTACTAGAAGAGAGGAGGGTGTGCCTTTTTTTCCAATTTCCTGCAATGCATGTAACTCAAAGAAGCAGAAAGAAGGCCAGCTGTGTTCCCTGATCTGATTTTACTATGGTTTGCTGACTACCACTTTTTTCTTTTCTAAGGAACTATTCCATATGCTTCTGCTCTTAGCTGTGCTAGATGCATTGATCTTCCAACACAGTTAAACACTACTCACACTGCACACATATTTTCATATATTTTTGCATAACCTCCTCTCTTGCTCTAGGGCTTAAAATACATATTTAGCATCATGCTACAGAAGAAATATTCTCGTGGGTCACAATTCATCCTTTGCCGTTTCTCAGACACTTTGCAAACATGCACATGCAAAAAACCCCAATTGTTACATCAACAAGGCCCCAGAAATACCATATGTGAGAGCAGAGTTTACCCAGGTCAAGTTCTATGCTGTGTAGATAGACCATCTGTTCTAGAAATACAATCCTTAAGAGAATAATACACATATTTTTCATGCAAACAGGATTAATCTAAGAAAGGGCCTAATGATACCTTACTTTAAGTTCTTTATCAACCACAACATAGTAATATTTCATGAGGGCTTTTTTTCCATTTTAAAATTTCAGGAATTTTGAGTTTACAAGCATAAAAAATTCAATTGCCAGTATATAGTATATTTCTGGAATTAAAATCTCTTGCTTTGTTGTTTTGTTGATCTGGTTTCTTCTCCTGATTTAAGATTGCACTCCATAACCTATTTATATCAGGTTCATGATACTAGGAACCTCTATGACTGGTCCTGATCGTTGTAAGGCTAAAAGCAGAGGTGGAGATATGGATTCACAGTCATGAGACAGAGAAGTTTAAGAGTTTTCCCAGGCTAGGAATCTGTGCAGAAATGTGATCAGAAGCATGAGAGGTTTATAGCAGAAATCAAATTATAACAGGAACAAGGAGTCAGAAGCAGATGCCAGAAATCATAACTCAGTATGTGAGAGAGAAAACCAAGGGAAAAGCCACAGTGGCACACAAAGTAGCCAATAGTGATCTGTGCAAGGAGCTCTCGTACACTGCTAAGGGATGCTAACCATTCTTCCTGATCAATAGTGCACCATTTCTGTTGGCTCTATCAGCACTTCACTATCTCAGGTTAGAAGGACTTTGAATAAGAGCAGGTGGTCCACTGCAGAGCCTCATTGCTGAATCTGCACCTAAAAAACAACTTTTTTTTTCATTACTGACAACCGTTATATAAATTCAATGATCTTTCATGCTTCATTTTTAAATCAGTAGTGATTGATCTTAATAAGGGTAAGTTAGGATCCCAAAACAACAAGCTAAATCTATAACAATATAAATCAGTTTGCTTATTCGGGTCACTCGGAAAGTTCCTGCATTTTTATAGCATAAAAGACTTAATCAAAATGAGCTACAGTCCAGCTTTTCCCTTTACAATATTAAATGGTGGGTAGAAAATGGAAAATAATCCTGCCATCAGTAAAAAATAAGGACAGTGTAGATGTGGGTTTTCTTGAACTTTTACTAATGAGACAGCTAATGACTACTGCTAGAAAATGTGCTGAGCTTGCTTACTGCAATTTTCTCTAAAGTTAAGATCAAGTTCAGGTCTTGCTCAGGAAGAAGCACATTAGCTGTGCATGGTGTGTGTAGTTCCAAGCACTGACTTCTATTTTTGTCTCCTGAGTTTAACACGTCCATTTGTTCACACTTTGCTTATCTTCATTGCCACTTTCTCATCTCCTGAGAACATTCAGCATCACAGTTTTGGTGGGAGTACAGGGATCAAACAAGCCACAGAAATGAAAGGATGCTACTCCCCAGCCTCCTTTGCTTGGTTCTCAGTTGCCTCTGGTTTCAGCTGCCAGATAGCCATCTGCCCAGACAGGAGATAATGTACTGGGATCTAAAGCAGAAAGCAACCATCATTATTTCAGATTTATATTTAGGAACTGCAACTACAATGATAAGGGAGTGTTACTCCAAACTGGGCAGTGTTACAGATCTCTTCTGAGCAGATGGGCTGCAAAACAGCAAACTTTGCATGGACCAGCTGCAGGCTTTCATAACAAATACAAGCTGCTGATAGCAGTCTAGACAGGCACAACAGCTAGAAAACACATTTCCATAATATAATAGCCTGTTGTAGAAATGAAGATTGCTCCTTGGCATTCCTACTTAAATTTATGTTCTTATTAATAGAGCTAGATTGTTATATACTCACATGCACTCCTCTACCAGCCTGTGTTAGTTAACACAAAATAGATGTAAACTGCTACCAAGGTAACTAGCTAGGAACTGAATATCACAAACAGATTTTTTTTTTTTCTTTTTTCTTGTTTGTTTACCCAAAGGAAGCTGCAGTTTTCTCAAATTTAGATTGTTAATGAGGAAGAAAGTCCAAGAAAATTCAAAATGTCATGTGCTTTTCAGTTAGCCCAAGAACATTTAATTTTTTTAACTCGTGTAAAGTATTTAATTTTGTAACATTACAAATTTTAAGACTGAATTTTCTTATCAGCACTCTGCCTTATAAAAACTGTGAATCACTTGTAGTTTTGGGGTGTTTTCAAATTTTTCTTAGTTGTTTTCTTTTATTCCATATGGCCAGCAGAAATTCCGTATCTCTCAAGAGCATGCTGTAGAGCTCCTGCTGACAGAAATACAGCTTCAATATCATTTCATGAGAAATACAACTCTGTATGTATTAGCAAAGGTGAAAAGTAGGGATATCAGAAACATCAGAAGAGAGATTTCTCTTAGCAGTGTGATACTCAAATATAGCTTAATATTAAACCTGATTTTAAATGAAACCTTGCAGGACAGTTTATTCATTTGCATTCAGAGAACTATGACATGCTTAAAAGTATCTTAGTGAAATGTGTTTTGGAGCAAATTTATTCAGAATTATAATTTCAGGGAAAAAAAACCAAACAATTAAAATGTTAGAATTTTGCAGAGTGGGGGATGAAAACTAACCTTAGGATCTGGAGTCTCAGAGTTTCACAATCTTGCTACATCAGTCTGATTTAGCAGATTTTTTTCGCCTTCTGCAAATCTCTTATCATGCATAATTTATAGCTAAGGGAGAACGTACAAGGATTGTGTAGCTCTCTTACGAGTGATTTTTTATTCCGAGGAAAAGTCAACAGGGCTAACTCCTGTCCTGAATACTCTCCAGATCTTCCAGCACAGAAAAGGGATGTCATAGCTGAAAGAAATCATTCCATGGGTTAATTGCTATGTAGGAACATGGTTTCTATTTTCTCCAACTCTATATATACTTTGAGGTAGACTATGATATTTGGTGATATTTCAGTTAATTGACTTAATTATTGAAGTAATGGAGAATAACTGAATCATAAATTCCACAGACTCTGTGTTTCTTGCATGTAGAAACGTCTCTCACAGCTGCTTACACCTTTGACTTTGTGCAGTGTGGTGGCTGTGTCTTGTGGCCTCAAGTGCTGCAGAGTGGCATGACCATCAGGCATTTTGGCTGGCTCTCCA
The DNA here is from genome assembly GCA_013397755.1 of Cnemophilus loriae. Taxonomy (NCBI): domain Eukaryota; kingdom Metazoa; phylum Chordata; class Aves; order Passeriformes; family Corvidae; genus Cnemophilus; species Cnemophilus loriae. The sequence continues at coordinate 3,457,024 of VZTF01001983.1, forward strand.
CATCACCTCACCCCGTGTGCTCTGTGCCCTGTCATCCCTCAGAAAGCCACCAGAATGATCTGGACTAAAATGCCTGTGTATAGGCTAGACTTTTTTTTATGCTATCATGCTATCCGTGTGTAGTAGACATGGCATTTTTTAGTACAGCTGATCTTTAGTCCAAACACTATGAAATAAATGAAAAATATAAGCCTTTGAATCAAGCCTTAGTCCCTGTTTTTAAACTTCAGAGAATTAGCTAGTAAGAGTTGAAAACACCAGTGTATATATATTTATGATAATATACTGTTGCAGTGATGAATGTAGCTTTTTGACAGAATTTTCAGTCAGGTTTCAATGAGTTGTTTTGGCATATTCAGTACTGAAGAACAGGTGATACATTTTTGTCCATTAAATCAAGAACGAGAAATTATAAGCAAAAGACATCACTAGAGTCTAGATTTCCTCCAGGTCTTATGAAGCTGAGACATAGGATATTTATAAAGTAGATGATACAAAAATATTCAAACTTTCTCTCCAGATGTCTTTTCAAACTAGAAGAGAGAAAAGACTGCTGAGAAAAATACAGTGTGAAACGCTACTTTAATAATGCCAGATGAGAAGAATCACATTCAGCAAGCAAAATTACTTTACAGTTTTCTAAAAAGAGGAGAAAGAAATGTGACCAAAACCTCAAACTGCATTTAAAACAAACAAACAAAACCCTATCATGAAGCAAAAACTCATAAGTATGTCAGTCCTTCATTCTCCTTTGTTCAGTATGTTATCGGTCTAAACAATTCTGCTTTTAAGATTTTATTTTTAAGTGTCTTTTTTATATTATTTTGCATATAATATTGAACAGATCTGTGACCAATTCCATGGCTAATAGAGAGAAAAGGAAAAAAAGTACCTTGATTAATAAAAGCAAGAAGGAAAAAGTTATAGTCTTTTAATGTCTTTGAAAAAAGATTTATTGCTACAAAATCACACAAACAGTTTTACATGTAAATAAAATGTTAGTGTCCTAGAAAGGTTACTTGAGCTTTCCTTGCTTTTTTGTTTCTGTTTTGTTTGAAGATATTCTTCTATTCAGACTAATGATTCAGACTGAAAATGATTTGCTGTATGAACTCCACAATATTTTTATTGGGTTTTCTTGTAACAAAGCAAGTGTAGTCTTCTGGTACTTTCTAGTCGCATAACCAGGGATAAAGAGTTCATTAGAATGTAAGCACTTACAATCATTCAGATTTGTATAAGCAAATTTAATAACTCAGTGTTATTAAATATGCTTCTGCAGTGTTCTTGAGCATCAATCACAGAGAAATAAAAGGGGAGGAATATTACTTATTTAAATTTTTCGGATTAGTATAAATAATGCAGTGAGAACAGTGCAGATGGAAAGCATCACATGTCCCCTGCCTCTTCCCTCTCTCTTCTGGGTGGTTTTTCAATGCCTCCACAGAGGAAACTGCCACAAGGAGGAAGTTTCTTACTTGTTTGGAAGCTCACTGAAGTCAAGGAGGAGACTCCACTGTGCCTCAGTGAGTCAGTTACTTACATGCTATGAGACTGATATCTGACTTGCAGGAGTTTGCATCAATGTACCTGCGAGAAAGGAAAAAAACATCATAAAAGAAAGGAGAATGAAAACCTGAGCAGTGAATTTCCTACCACCAATGTGGAACTTTCAAAGAATGAGTTGAACTTTATAATTCTCTCAGTTGGATGTAACGTGATACTGCAGTCTTTTCCCCATTTTAGATAAAACAGCTCTTAGGAAAAGAAAAGAGGCAGCAGGATTCAGGGGAAATACGACTTTTTCCTATTCTGATCTCAGCTTCTGTGATAAAAAACACACGAATAACCACAGCTGGCTCTCCAGGAAGGGCTTAAATGCCTTTGTTTCAAGGCATTCTGTATTTAAGTGCCCCATAGATGCCTTGCTATTATCAAAGCATGGAAAAATGCCTGGGAGTTACGTGACAAACACAGTTAACCTGCCTGAAGTGAATGATTCCTAAAACTCAGTGTAAACCTAAATGCTTTTTCAGTTGCTTTGTTTTCTAACAGATGCTGTTGTTTGAATTGCGCGTTTGACTCTACTCACGTTAATTAGGCATAACTCTACATCTGAGTCCCCCAGGTCAGTGTTTTATATCCAACATTTTTTCTAGCATATTGTTGGTTTTCAGCCACTGTTGTACCACAGTCAGTTTATTCTAACGCGAGGCTTATTTGACATAAGCGAGCAATTCAGTTTCATTAACAGACCTTGCCCCTGACAAACTAACAGCTGTGGCACTCCTAGTACTCAGAGCACCTGTGACTGGGTTTCTACATGTCTGGAAATCACTGTACATGTTTTTCCCATTTAGCTCTATAAATACAGATCTGGCTGGCTATGAGAGTAGCAGCACTGACACATGCATGAATTCACTTTTTTGTAGGACAAATGCATCATTCTAGGAATGTTTTTCCTGGAAATACAGTTAAGTGACTGTGTGTGTGTATATAACTACATATCTTCCTACTCTGAAACATTGCCTGAACACTTACAACTGAACATTAATTTATCAATTTTGGTACCTTACAAGCAAAAAAATATCCATTGATATGCATGGTTTCCTGATTGATTATGTGTGAGATCATTACAGAAATCATAGTGTCATAGAATAGTTTGGGTTGGAAGGGACCTTAAAAATCATCTAGTTCCAGTCCCCTTGCCATGGGCAGGGGCAGCTTCTGCTAGACCAGGTTCATCATCCAACCTGGTCTTGAACAATTCCAGAGATGGGACAGCCACAGCTTCTCTGGGAAACCTGTGCCAGTGTCTCATTGCTGTCACAGTAAAGAATTTGTTCCTAACATCTAATCTAAACTTACCATCTTTCAGTTTGAAGGTATTCCCTTGTCTATCACTACATACTCTCGTCGAAAGTCTTTCTGCAGCTCTGTTGTAGCTCCCTTTAGATACTGGAAGGTGCCATAATGTCTCTCTGCAGCCTTCTGTTCTCCAGGCTGGACAACCACAGCTCTCTCAGCCTGCCTTCACAGAAGATGTGCACCAGCCCTTTGATCATCTTTGTGACCCTCCATTGGACTCCCTCCAGCGGGTCCATGTCATTCCTTTGTTGAGGAGTGCAGACCTGGATGCAGTACTCCAAATAGGATCTCACTGGAATAATCACCTTCTTCGACCTGCTGGTCATGCTGCTTTTGATGCAGCTTCTTTTGATACAAATATTTGTGACAGAGTGATAGCAGAGCAAATCAGAGGATATGAGTCAAGATGTTATGAGGATAGGAAGAGATGTCTCAGCATCCTGGTCTTTTGGGGCTAGGCTCAAGACTAGATATCTTCTTGAAAAGCCAGTAAGAAGGATAGTATGGGAAAAGGGAAGGACATATCCGTGATTCAGGGACTGAAAAGTATTAGCACTGGAAAGACTCTTGCCTCAGAAAATATGAAAGAGAAGAAAAGTAAGAGAAAATTTCTAGAAGTTATCTAAGAAAAAAAGAGATTTTGTGGGTTTTGTCTGATTTTCTTTTTCAGCTGATAAATACAGACTGTAGATGAGTCAATACAGGGTACTTAATATGTATCTTTTGAGGTAGCAAGTGACATTAGTGGGTTTGCTATAATAAAAAAAAAAAAACAGTCTTGCACCCAGAAAGGATGTGGAGAGCTCAGTAACTATTGAACTGAAGCTGTTCTGAGGTCTGTGGATACTAGTTTGTGATATATCTTAGTTAATAACTTTGTAGTTCTGATGCTTGTCCAATGTTTAGTTCAGGAAAGAAAAGTCAATATCTTTCAGCAGCAATGATGTGAGTCATACTCGTTATTGGAGGAGTCAGTTCTGTGTGGGAGTGGGATCTAAATGAATGTTTATATGTGGAAAAACAATTCTGTTGTTCAAACCTAAAATATATGCTCTTTCAGAAGCCAGTTAGAGATGGCATTTTAAAGTGTTTTTGTTTTCTATACAAAGCCTCTTCGAAACAACATTTTTGTGTCAGAGATCATAAAATGGCACCATTTTGTTGCAAACTCAGGTTTTTTTCTTAACCATAAAAGCAAAGGTCTTTTAGATGAAAGCTTTTAAGAGACACTATGACAGATAACAGAGAACAGTCTTTCTTTCTAATGTTCTATGTTTAAAGACACTCACTGTACAATTTCCTAGAAAGCTGAGATTTTTGGAGAAAACTAATTAACTTTATCTTGATTAGATCAGCTTCTAAAGTTATAAAGTTGAAGTTATAAAGCTGATGTAAATTATGTAAACCACATGAAGTATGCTGGCAGAGTGGTCACCCTGTTCACTGCCCTTCACTATCCAAATCCTATATATCTAGCTGTCTGCTACATCCAAGCAAAGTTAGGATAACTGCTTTTGTGAACCATAAGTTAAGGATCACTTTGAGTTATGTAAAACCTTTGTAATTTTACCTTTCTTTCACCAGTCACACAGCGGGGTTTTGTACAATAGATTTAAAAAGTAAAAGGAAATCTTCTGAAATATTTATCTATGTAGTGGAAGGGTTGTAATTACTATAGCTTGAACTGCTCAAGTTGCTTCTGTTTAAGAAGCAAGAGAGTTCTTTGGTTTATTGGTTAAATAAAAACATAGTTCTTGAAGCAGATATACTTTTTCTATACAAAGTATGGATGACTGAAACGAGGCTCTTGAAAAAAGGGTTGCATAAAGATCTCTTCTAGAGTCATCTGTCTATGGAAGGGATTGTAGATGGTGCATATTTGACACTAGCGTTTGTAACACTGAGAAACCTGCTCAAACTTTGAGGCTAGTTCTTCTCTGAGTGGAAGTGTTGGATCAGGTGATGATCAGATATCCCTTCCATACATTAATCTAAATTGTTAGGTCTGGGGTGCTAGGGGCAACTTTCACCAGACATATTGCCGGTCCTCTCACTTCTAGAGGATTTACTCTTATATTACCTGATTCAGCCAACAAGCCACAGCTGATTCCTCACTCTTGTGACCCACTCCGCAGAATTCCAGGCTCATAGCACCCAGGGAAATCTCTGCTTAAGTCATCCTTTTCCTTTTCATGCAAGGAATCTGAGTGTGAACCAGGAACTGAGGAAGCTGCTATCACAATAAGATGAGCACTTCCAGGTGTGCTTACAAGCACCTTTGACCATGGCTCCTGACATCAGCCCTGGGAGTGTTCTGCTGTCCATGTTCCCTCGTTTGGGTGGCATGAGCTGGGGTGCTGGGCAGCCACTGGGCAGGAGGCAGACAGCAAGTGCCACAGTTATTTGCTGCACCAGTACCAGTCTATGACTCCAGCTCACATGTAACCAGTGATTGTCCTGATTCCAGAAGTCACTGAAGATTATGTGTTCCTCTATGCACAGATAATCTCTCTCCTTTACCTCTTCACTGAAATCATGCACAGCCTCTCTCCTTCTTTGATAAGTTTTTTCTGATTATTATCTAAAAAATGTGTTTTTGTGCTTGAGTTATGAGCTGAGGTATACTAACAGCCTGATAGAACTAACTTTGCATTACATACTGCATTTGCAATGAAGGACTCTTTGTCTAGCAAACACCAAAACAAAATCATTTGTTTCCTTTACTTTTCAGCATGAGTTTCTGTCAGGAGATCTGATTGTTCAGGATTCATAGGAGATGGGAAATGCATATGGTGAAATGGTAATTTTTGTTTTCTTTTTGGGGTGTTGAATTGTCCAAGAAAAATAAAAAAGCTTGTTGAAAAAATAACATATATGTATATGTGTATATATATATCTGTATGTATGTATGTATACAATATATGCAGTTTTTAGGCAGAGACTATTCTCCTACTTCCAGAGAGACTGCTTTTAAAAAAATGTGAAGGCATCCTGTATCCTGGAAGGCTTCACCTCAACCCGAGTTTTGGCTTTAGACAAAGGAATTCGTGTTGCAGCATAGCTACAGCTGTATCCATCCATCTCTGTTCGGAATTCTGCTACTGCACTAGTTAAATAATGGACGAGGAGAAGAACTCTGTCTTGGCATTTTAGAGTTCACCATAGAGTTAGTCTTAATTGTTCATGAGATTTACTCTGTCCTTGAAAACCTAACCTTCCCTGGCACCTTCTGGGGTTAGCACAAAGTGGCTATTTTGACATCCTCCGGAGGAGCTTCTACTGATTACAGTAAAATCTTGAGGAGATTATCCAACCTTGGTTAAAAACAGCCTTTACAAACACTCACCTCCATTTATTCATAAATTAAATTATTCACAGACATCCCTCTAAAGAACAAAAAAGCCAACACATTTTACAATCTCTTGTGACACTGAATATTACACAGACTCTGCTAAGAATAAGGAGTTGGCCCATACATGTTTAGCACAGAATTTGCTTATGCATGAACTTGAGGATCTTGGCAAATGCTGGACATGGTCTGGACTGGATTAAAGAAATGTTTATTTAGAAGATGTCCAGCATCACTGGGTCTGTGAAGGTCAAATGAAATTCTCTGTCCCAGGCTTCCTGTGAAGGAATAGTGTGGCACAGAATATGAAGTTAGTTATGTATCATTCAGCTCTTATAGTACTGAACTACTTAGGCTCCTAAGACTTGCTTTCTTTGATGGCTCAGATACTTAGAAGTTTATGTCTTGTTAAATCATTTTTTAATACAGTTTAAAGTGCTCTATAAAGTTTCAGGGCTATCAAAACAGGAAAATTATCTGACAAAATCCTGAGAAGATTATACTTGCCCACTTAGTCATAGTATGAAGAAATTTCTATTTCTGTGATTAATGATGACTTACACTGTTAAGGATGGCAGTCTGAATTAGGACAACTATATTAAGAAAAGAGAAAACTCGTGAGTTTATCAGGAAGAAATATTTGGCAGTTCAGTTCTGTACACAAACATCACATCCTTGAAAACTGCTTATGGTTCCTATGGGGAATGCTGTTTGCAGAGTTAGGCTTGTCCCTGGCCTATTGAGATGGAACTGACCTTAGCTGTGAAGTTAATATAGTGCAATTAATAAAGCAAGAGAGAAGACAAATACAAAGAAAGGTAGGGAGGATCAGAGGCAATAAACAAGAAAAACAAGTTATAGAGTAGAAATCAGTAGGGGAGTTGGGGAGGAAGAAATGGTTTTGGAGGTGAGGAATCCTTCTCCATTTCCTAGGTCATTGTATTTCCCTACAAAAACATTCAATTAACAGTGCATACCTAAATTTTTCATGAATTTTTAACTAACTATTTTATGCTGAGAGCGTGAGGGAAGAAATTCAAACACTTCATAATGCAAATCAGATAAAAGTAACCACCTTCCAGTGACATTTCTCCTTCCTGTTAAAACTGCTGTACACATATAACTGCTGGCAACAAAATGTCAAGAATGAGAGAGAAACTTGAAAGATCCCTGATACAATAGAAAAAAAAGTTGATTTTTTAAAAAAGACAATGTTCTGCACTGTTACAAGTCCTAATTATGAACAAACCAGACTTTGACTGAAAGCTGAGACTTTCATCTCCTGTTTTCAGAAAGCATGAGACTACATTTGTTTTGAGAGATAAAGAGTTTGACACAGAAAGCTCAGCCTGGCTACCTTTGAGCTCAGCAGCATATGGTCTAAAACTCCACTAATGATGTGAAAGCTTGAACTTTCAGTTTTATGAAAGTATGCACTCTAGTCTTGGAAGAGGCTTGCTTACCCAGCTGTCCATGAACACCACTCAATACTGCTGCATGTTTCATGTCATTATCAGAGAGTGGTAGAATAAGTAAATTGAATTTTGAATAAAAGACAACTGCCTGTATATTGCCTGTGTAGGTGAGATATAAGCATTCAGGTATACAGGTTTTTGGCCTCACTAGTCAGTCTTGGTTTGCTAGTCTTCCTCACATGCTAACTTAAATATCCGTCCTTACGTGTCCACTTAAAAACCACTGACAAATGTGATGCTTAATGGACTCAAACCCAAAATTGGCAAATTCTGAATCTTAATCATTCCAATGGAAAAAAATACAGTTGTAATAAAGTATAAAGTTTGTGAGTATAAAATCACTTTTTTTAGTATTTTAAGATAGCACTTCATTAATTACTCAATATCACAACAGCGTTTCATGAGGAGAGCCATGGGCTTATTCTATGTCATAGTTAGGATAATAAATGATCTTCTAGAGTAACATTATTGATTTAAATAGAAGCATAACAAAAAAAGAAGAAGGATAAAAACTTGGCATAGTTTGTTTTGTAGTCCCTTTCTGTCCTCTGGAGTCTGCACAGCGGCATTCTGTGAGCTACACTGTAGTCTCATGGATTTCCAACATATGGTAGCAATGTGACTAGGTTAGCCAAATCAAAAAAATTAAGATTACCTCATTATCCAGATAGAAAGGATTTAACAGTGATTGATTTCTGTCATAGTAGGATAATTAACCTTACCACTTACAATATGTAGTTATTCATTAAGAGCATCTCACACCAATTGGCAGAAATTATTAAGCTAAATCTCATGATACTTGCAAAGAAAGAATAATTATCCCCACTTTGCAGGTGGAAAAGCTGATTACATACAGATGCTTACAAATACCTTACACCCATGACATACAGACACCATTATACGAAGAGAGAAGGATATATTTTCCTAATTGATTATCTAATATTTGGCATTATACCCATGCTGATATGTATAGCTTAATTTTCTGAGGTGCTGAAAATCTTTTATCTCCCAGTCCAATGAATATGGAGATGAAGCTTAAACAGGAACAAACTGCATCCAAACAGCTTCAGAAATTCAGGTTTGCTTTTGAAAGCATGGCAAAATGTATAAAAAAACACACAAGAAATTTAAACAGAACTCTGAATCAAATATTAGAACTCTTTATTTGAATATTGTAGTTGTGTGCATTAGTTTCTATATATCAGAGATGTAGGTTAAGGGACTTTGATTATACATAGAGTGCAATGAGAGGACAACACTGCCTGTCTTTGAATTCTGACACCTTTATTTTGATTTTTATTAATTTTTATTCATTAAAATATGACATTCTTTATTTCATTAAAGAAAACTCTCTGGTAGCTAATTTAACTTCTGTTAATTTTTACAGGGACAGAGTGATGCTTTACATTACCAGTATAAAGCAGAGAAGACATGGAGGTCATAGATGTGTTGCCCACCAGCAGCACTCTCTGTTCTCCAGATCCTTCTAGGGAGACGGGAAAAGCCATTACCAACCCAGAAAATCCATATCTAGCTTAATAATAATGAACAGTCCTCTTTCAGTTTGCTAAACCTTTGTAAAGCCCTTGTGTTTGAAAAACATAATCACTCTTAGATAAGTTAATCATGCCAGAGTTGTCTCACACGGAGGGCTATTCTTCTGGTTTATATAGACATAGCCAGGAGAAAGGCAGTGAATCTAACTTAACCCAATCTTCAGTGGCTCTACATTTTAATCAGCATTTAATCCCCCAGTATTTGCAGGGATGATTTTGTAAACTAAAGTAACAGACAAACAAAGAATAACCAGGGAAAAGTGAGTGAGTTAGGACAAGCATGCATATGAGGTTTCTTTCCAGAAAAAAAAGAAGAGATTTCAATTAACTTTTCAATATTTTTCAATAATTTTCTTTTCAGCATTTTTTTTCTTCCATTAAATTTATTTATTTTTTCGTCCAATTGTTTTACTTAGAAAAGTATAGGATAAAAGTGTGACTAAAAATGCTTCAGTCATTAGGTGGGCTCAAGAGCTAAAGACAAGAAACTTGTGAAGAAAATACGTCTTAGAAAAACACCCATTAGAGAAGAGTCTGCCTGATTTAATGATGTGTCAAATAGGATAGAAACCTTATTGAGTCCCAGGGCTTAAGTATTTTTTCAAGTTTTGTTTGAGATAGTGAGGTATGGTGTGAAAGCAAAATGCTGTGAAGTTGATAGACCATAAAACTGGTGATGTGAAGGAATGAAAACGGTCAAATACAGCCATCCTTTCTTTTGCTGAGTAAATAGGAGCTTACTTGTCCTGCTGGGATTATTGGCAGAGCACAGTTTGTCAGTAAATAGGTGTGAGAATTAGCTGTATTGTGAGTGAAAAAATGTCTTGAATGTGTCTATGGAAACCAAATTGTACTTGCCATATCCAATCATCCCTTATAATCTACAAAGTTAGGACCCCTTATTTTATTTGGGGGCATCTTGGTGCAAGTCTTTGTAATATCTGATGAACAGCAGGTATATCAGAATCACTGATTTCCTTCTCCATAAGGTAATTAACAAAACCATTAATAACCAAGCTGTCTGCTGTACCTTAAAGGTACAGAAAGTCAGAGGTGAGACCACATGGTCTCATCGCAGCTAATTGGTATCACACTCCCTTGTAAGACCTTGTTTCTTTTAGTGACTCCCTCCTACCCCAGCAAAGTGATGGCTGGGAACAAGTGAGGACATTAACCAGTTCTTCTCTCACTGCTGGCTCTGAGCACACTGAGTGCTGCAACCCGGGCTGGCTTTGGTTAGCTTTGGACTATCAGCGTCAGGATCAGGAGCAGGAATGCTGCTCACCTGAACCTGGAAAGCAGAATGACTTCATGTTTGGATTCAGGCTTGACTCAGTGCTTATTTTATTGATACCTGTTTGTTCCCATCCTAAAACATTAGCTCTTTCTCCGTGATTGCGATAAAGCCAGTGTTACCCTGGTGATTTCAGAGAGAAAGAGCAAAGCCATCAGAGGAGAGAAATGGTTTTGTTAATTGAGTCTGCTACCTCCTAGTTCTTGTGTCAATATGAATTCAGTGGTTTGCCAAATTTTTCTAAGGAGATTAATGATTTTGGCTGCCTAATTCAGGAAACCTTTAAAGCCTCTCGGACTTTAGGAAGTGAAAGTTATGTTCCACTGGAGTGCTTTAGACTGGCTATGTAAAAGCTAAAGCTCTGAAAATGCACCCACCCAAATATATGCATATATATTTGTACGTGTTCTTTTCTTTCGTATACTTATGCATTTGGCAGAACATGAGCTTGCTGCTTCCTCTCTTTTCTTTGCTAAAACTGACAGTCCTAATTGCTAGAAAAATGTATATTCACTCACAGCTCTAGCTTTTTTGATAGAAATTAACTAACTTCATATTTTTCCTGCAGTAGAAAGATCCAAGAAGCACTGCTCGTGGTAAAACAAATGAATCGATAATCTACCTTCATGATTTGATTTAAGAAACAAAAAAATAGCTGTAGTTCATATCAGCCCACGCAATTTCACAGCTCTGGAAATTCATACAATTTTTAGAGTTTTCCTTCCATCAGTTTTCCAGGTTGAGAAGAATTCAGATTTGGGTTTTTTACTTGCTCTGAAAGATTTATCCTATTAAAAAAAAAAAGTTTATCACCATTTTTATTGAGTTTTTCCCCCCACAGATTTATAAAAAAATAAGGTATTTTCATTAAAAGCTCATATAAGAAAATATGTATTCATAATTACTTCCCAAAGCACTAAATACATTTCCTCCTGGATGTCTTTTCTTGTAATTTTCCATGATATATTCTTATAAGACTGAGAAATAAGTTCTGCACAATAATTTATCATTATAACTAGAATTTTTATTAGGACTATGTTATTTACAAACAGATGAGTAAGTCTTCAAAGTAATTCAAAATTACAGTTTGCATTCTCTATTGAGTTGTTGGTAGATCACAAAAAAACATTGACCATTTTTTTTGGGTCAAGTATTTTTAATTAAAATAATCTTAATTTAGATATTCTGCATTCTTTTTCTCATAAATCAGTGTGAAAGGAAAATAATTCTATTTTGATTCTGTGAACACTTCATGTTTAATTCTAGGTTTATGTTAAGTCCAATTTATTGTGACAGAGCTATTTATGTGCTGCCATCTAAGCAGTGAAATAAGTGCTTGCAAATCAGCTAGACAAATATATTAATTAGTTAGAAGACAGTCCATAAGAGAGCAAAATCAATAGCATGCGGAAGGTAACAAAGTACCAGCTTTCAGCCATATGACTGATTATGCAAGCTGAAATTTTTCACATCCAGAACTCGAACTTTGGACATGATCACTGTCTTTCTGTTAATATCTGTCCATAAAAAAATGTAAATGCCTGAATAGCGGTAGAACACAAATTCTGAATAGCATGAACCCTGTGAAATCAAATTAATTTAAAAATATACTTGTATGATTTTCCATATAGACTCTCAGTTCTAATTATCACTGTTTGAGCTTGGAGATGCCATTATGATAATATTCCACTCACTGGGTTCAAGTGACTGACATGAAACAGAAATGTAACCATGTCTGTAAGTCAGCATTTAGGCTTAGTTCTATGCAGAAGGGGAATTCAGGGATGGATAAATGCACATTTATTCTAATACTATCATTTTTCTAATCTGACCTGCCAGTGTTTGCCTAAACAAAGGTACTTTGGTACTTTCTAGAGGATAACTTTTGAGACAAGTCTTGAGTTTTTAAACTCTTTCTTGATGAATTATTTTTAATCCATTTTGTTTCTCCTTCTCAACCTTATTTACTTCTTAATTGGCAATCACTTTAATTTCATGACTTACACTAATGTCACAATTTCTTCTTTCAAACACTGATTATACAATTGGTCTAACATTTCACCTAGCATGTGTTTTTAAGTTTGGACTGGAACTCAGAGTCAACTGATCACCCATCAAGTTGCACAGTTTTTGACCTTTAATATAGAACAACCTCAAAAGAATGAGAACATACCGATGGGAGATTAACAGATCTTCAGGGACTTCAGAGATACAAGCTCTATCAGCAGAGAGGCTGAGAGGATAGTTGTTTGAATGTTCTACTTTGGCCAGAAGAATTATTTTCTTCTTGCGAAGACAAGTTTATTCAGAAAATCGCTAAACTTTCTACTCATCCAACCTGCATCTGAGGCAAAAAATTATAAATATTGGGGGAGGGATCAAAACAAAACCAAACTCCCTTCTTTTCTGAAAACAAGTGCTTTGTTCTTTGAAAGAAATCATGGGTAAAAGTGGTGAGAGCATCTACTCTGCCTAATCTTTCCACTTCTGTCTCCATCTTCAGCCTCTCAAAACTCTTTTTTTTTTTTAATTCTGTAACAAAATGGCAAAAGAAAATGCAAATCTGGGTCTTGGTCTGTTTTAAACCTTATATCTAGGAAACTGTGCTAGATCCTTCCGTTCATATATAGCTGGATTAATTTCTGTAAAATACTATGTTTTCTGCTTTGCTGTCTCAATTGAGAGTGGGAATGACTGTCCTCTGCCTCTGCTAAAAAAGAATTTAGATTTCATCTTTCAGTGGCTTAGACATACCTTGGCTTCTGCTACTAACATTTTGTTATGGAGACAGGAGAATGGTGGGATGGCCCATATGGATGGGTGCTTGGGCAATGTTTATGTTATGTTTTGTTAATGTGATAAAACAGAAGTTTATACATATATATAAATTTATGTGTATAGGTATGTGTGTATGTTAAGGATTGACAGACTTGGTGAGTTCTGCTAAAAAGGGATTGAATGTAGGATCAATATACAGACATCTGTTTACAGACAAATGTCTGAATCGCAAAAATATCTTAGAGTACCATGTTGAATGAATAATTTTAACTAAATACTTTCCTCAGTGATACCACACTGATTTAAAGGGGTTTTGCCCTAAACGTCCTAGAAATCTAGAAAATAGTTGTACAAGAATAATTCACAAATTTATAATTACTTTTCATGTTTTCAGTCAGTACTTTGTAGTATAATTCTTATATGGGTCATTTTAGCATTTGCTTAATTTTACATATGAACTCAAATCCAGTTATCAGTGAACTGTTCTGCTGAAGACGGCTAGGTAAGTACGTGCCTTAGTACTTCATGAATGAATTCTGTTATCTTAGGAGATGCAAATCTCTCAAGAATTCAATGAAATGTCCATTAAACTTTGCTAAAAACTCGAACCTGTGTAAGCAGCTAGGGATCTGGACATCGGAAGCTGAACAAGACCTACCCATTCTGTTTTCCTCAGACAGTGTTCAGCATAGATTTGCTGTCAAAACTGAATTCAACTCTTGCTATTTACATCCCTGTTCAGTGAGATTTTTTTCTAATATACTACACATCACATCCAAAAATTGCTTTTTTTAAAAGCTATTTTTAACAATACTGTTAGTGCCCTCTATACAAAAGCTGAAAGTAGGATTCAGAATGTCCATTAACTAGGTGGCAGTCACATTTGCTCATAACACGAACTCTCTTTTCGACAGAGTGGATGTGATTGTTTGTTACTTTTGTCCCATGTGCAAAATATGGCTAAAAATGTAGCAGTCTACAAGAAAGGGCAAATTTTAAATAGTTTGCAACTCAGCTGGAGAGAAATGTATCAGCCAAGAGAACCACTTGCTGTAGCCTAAGGGCCAGATTTTGGTATTCAGTTATTAGGCAACTTGGAAGAAAAGAAAAAGATTGCACAGAATTCTTGTAGCTATAAAGTTCGCTTCTCAGCTTTCTCTGCAATTACTGTAGCCTTAGCCTCGATTCCCACAGCAATTAACACATTAGCTCATTTTGACCATTTTTATTTGATTGGTTTTTTAGAGTCTTTGAAGCAGTCTCAGCAGACAAAGCTCAAGTGACGGGTGGTTACACCTTTATGGGAATGGTACAATTTGGCTTTCTGTCTCTACAAGTTTAACTCCTTAGTCATTCTGAGCTCTGTACACATTTGGCTTCTTCTGTCTTCCATCTTTCATGCTCTGCTGAGTTGGAGGCTCTGTGTAGATCATCCTTTGATCATATGCCTCACAGAGCCAATACACATACATTTCCACTGCTGATTCACTCTGTGCATGTCTGATTTCATGCATTTTATGGTTATTTTATTCAGAAGACTGCAGCGATTATTGCCGTGTTAATGTTCTCATCCAGATAGTAATATAGCAGGTGATTAATCATCAAACCCTTTATTCTTTTTATAACAGAGGAGCTTTTTAATACTGTGCAAGTCATAACCTGCACATCCATAAGTGTTGTGAGAATCTGTCAGAAATAGCCAAGCTTTTCTAGAAAATAGTGTCAAATGTTGAAAGTCTTATCTTAAGAATTTATAGGGTCTGAGTGTTCTATCACAAGTTTTAGATGTCATTCCTATTAAAAGCTTGGAAAATGTCATGTCAAAGCTCCCAGTCTAACAGTGGTGTATGTTACTTTTGATAACCGTTACTCTCCCTTGCAGATAAATTACGATCTTTCAGCTGCACAAATACGTGTTCGCTGTTGAAAAAAACAGTGTACAAGCAGCCATTTTTTAAAAATCTGCATCTCTGAAGGTCATTAATGCCCATTCAACCAACCTCTCATAGCACTTAATAAGACTATTAATGACACAGCTGACAGTAATGTCAATCAGTCAATATTTGGACATTACTAATATTTCCCATTGCACACTGTATGATAAATTTACTATGACTGCAGCTAGGAGAATGAGCAGAGCAATGTCATATTTACAATTTTATTTTAAACTTTATGTAGTACAAAACCTTTTTAAAATGGCATTGTGTTATGAGAAATGATGATGGCTGTGTATTAGAATCAATAGAGGCATTTAGAGTAGCCCTTTATTGTGTCTTCCAATCATCATGCTGGTTGATTAATATTGGTAAAGGAGTCTCAAAGTCTACAGGAGCTTCCAGAGAACACAGCTTCAGGAAAAGTGCAGGGTAGCCACTTGACTCATCTATTCACTTGTTTGCCAGATGTGCTAAGGAAAAGAGGTATCCTTCAGTCATACTGGAGAATCAGTGGTGATGGATATTTTCCTGGTAAGACTACAAGAGATTTCAGTCTTTAAAAACAAAACAAACAAATAAACAAACAAATAACCTCCACCCCTTCTAAGGTATTGCAATTGCTATCATGACATGTTTGGGTCTGATTTTATAGCATGCATATGCTGCTATTCAGACAAGTCTTGTTATGGGCTTGCAAGGCAATTTTTTATCATCTGAAACATTGTTTGGAACAGACAAAATATTTATTTTTCAACTAAAATGGATTTTTTTTTTGTTTATTTGCAATTCTGTGCTATTTCAGAAAATGCAAGTATGTTATCTTGTGAAATACACAATATTAACTTTGTCCCACTTCTCACAGATTTTGGAACACTGCTATGGTTAGTTTTAAGATTGGGAAACTGTGGGCACAAAAAAAGAGAGAATTTCTCAGGGAGAACATTTCTCAGTTTGTTTTAGAGAGGATTGTAATCAGAAAGAAAACCAAAGCTTTTACTTTTCTGGACAACCCTTTGATCCTAAAAGATGCGGAGCATCTTGTGATATTGCTAGGAATGGAAGCCCAGCCCTTCAGACTCTTACATTTTCTTTGTGTCTGTGGTAGGATTTGTTTTCGTTTACTCTGGTTTTAAGGATAAGGACCTTCATTTGACCTTTCTGTGAGAATATTTGCATGGGAAATTTCTATGGGAAAATTTATTAGAAATATTTAAGCACCAAAGATTGCAGATAGACAGCCAGTGAGGTTTACAAAAGTGCCAAAGCATCTAAATACATTGGAAAGTAATACTATGATCTCTGACTACATTGTAAACCACTTTTATACTTTAAAAGCTAATCTTTAACCTCCATATGTGAGATTAATCTCACCTAACTTGAAACATCCTTCCTTAATATGGATGTATTTGTCTGAACTAGACAGCATGGTGACTTTTTATAGTCAGGGAAGAGAAACAGTCACTTGTGGGACATGATTCATCTAATCGTGACTCACAAATCTAAACCAGTTCAGATGAATTGAACTCTAAAAATGCCTATTTGTCTCCACTCTCTGTAGCGGAGTTCTAGGATGACAGTCTGCGATATCCTTGGCTATATTACTGACCTATAAAGTCAGACAGCTAAATGTCTTAACTACCTTGTTTTGGATCAATTTCTAAGAGCCAAATAGCTTAAGCAATCTGTGTCCAAACCTACTGTCAAGCCAAAAATCAGGTGTGAATCTCTCCCCTCTGTGCCTGGTTTTGTCTCTCCAGAAAATGAGTAGATTAATCCCAGAATTCAGTGAGAGCATGGGGCAGGACATAGGGTATAGGCACATATAGGCTCATGGGCTACAATGTGAATTCAAAGTAATGTGAGTCACCTCTGTGCTTCAGTTCTAGTTGGTGACCTAGATATGATAGCTTATTGCCTGTAGTCAGGGGCAGCATGGAAATGTGCTAGGGATTGTGATTCATGTGCCACAGGAAGGTCTACCCCTTAAGGAGTCAGAGAAAGGCACAAGGTGTCTGCTGGCATTATGCAGAATTGTGCCCTGAAAATGGCAGTGCTTTTTTTTATTATTATTTTTTCCTTCTATAGATTGAAAAAGTAAGAATTCTAGTCGTTCTTCTTCTCCTGATTTCTAGATCCAATAGCCCCTCTCTGACATAGTGAAAAGGCATCTTTTAACACATGAGATGTTGAATACTTTTCCCTCACCTTACTTTGTAAGAAACGATATTTTACTTGTCAATTACATTAGGCATCAACCTGGGATTGAGTCTTTTCACATTCTTATTTTCTCAGTGAGAATTTTGTAAAGAAAAATCCCAAGATGACATTACCAGCTAATTGATAGAAAGATCATAATTTTCAAAGTTTCATGCAATATAGAACAGTTGATTTGTCTGAAAAAATACAATGTGGGTGGGGTTTTTTTTTGTTGTTGTTGTTTTCTAGATAAGGTAGTTATTTTTGTATATTTTTACTGAGTGTTGTGAAACCATTTGCTGAAATCCTTGCCAAAAAGACTAATGGTGAGTTGGTCAGTCCCACAAGACAGCCTGATCTCGGGCCATTTAGTACTAATACAGTTGTCAGGAAGAATCTGTCGCAAACTCTGATGTTGTTCCAAAGTGCTTCTCTGGCTAAAGGAGAAAAAATAGAGATAGTTACCAAAACAATGACGTGGGGGCTGGGGGCTGAGGGAGTAGATGAGGACAGTGTATACCCAATAGCATTGAAAAATGAGTGAGGTCTTAGAGCTGCAAAAATCTACTCTGTACCAAGGCCTTAAGACATAACCTTAAGGCAAATTCCAAGCTGTAGGCATTTCACTCTGCTTATTATCTTCCCTGAACATAGGCTGCGTGCTCAGTGTTTGAAAGCATTAAAGGCAAGGTTTTGTGGAAAAGTGGCCTTGCAATTTAAGGTTGATTAATGGCATATAGAAAAAAAATAAACCTTTTATTTTTCAGTCTCTCAGCCTTTTTGAAATCTTGAGATGTTTTTATCTATATTTCCAAAGGCTTTTACTTTCAGCTCACTCCCTACTTACAGGTCATGCCATTTCTTGCACCCACAGTGGAAACAGCTGCTGCTTGTGTTACTGCCCTTGAAAAAACCATCTCAGACTTCCTTCACAAATAGGTCTGTACAAAACACAGACTTCTTTGGGCCACCTATCTCCCACTAGATCTGCCTGATCAGCAATGTGGTGTCAGGTGGTATAGTCAGTAACACCAATTCCTACTCTTTGCTAGGATGTCTTCTAGGATGTAGCAATTAGTTTAGGATATTAAAACAGTTGGAAGACCCCAGTCTGTAATAATACCTGAACGAGCTGCAGTATTGTCTTTCTCCTACATTATTTCAAACATATCTTCTCAACTGTTTCCTCTATTTAGAAGAATCTTCTTCAAATCTTTAAAGACCTGTAAATTCTAGCCAAATTTCTAATCCTCTGTCTTATTTTTACTTCTCAGTCTTTCCGGGCCCATAAGTACTTTTACCTCAATGCTCTGCTCTTACCTGTCTTTCATGAGATTGCCCTCCCTGGTTTTCCCTTTCTTCTTTGGGAGAGGACATTTTTATATCTCCTAGGTTATTGATCTTTCCTCTAAAACCTACTCCGTTATCTCTATTTTCCACATGCAGTATTTCCATTCCCTTGTTGCTAGGTTCTCAATTTTACTTTTTTCATTTGTTTCTTTCTCATCTCCTGTTATCCAAACTGTGGTAATATCCTGGTATGTTTTTTCCTCTCAATATCTTTCTATTCAGAACTATTTTACTTGTCTCAGCTCAAATCAGGTCAAGATTTGATTTCTGCAGAGTCTTGCGAACTCTAAAATTTGATGACAAGTCTTGTACTATTTAACGTTTTACTTAAAGCTTCAGTTCCTAAAGGCAATGGAGAACAAGAAACTCTAAGCTTTTATCAAAATTACTAAAACCTTAGCCTTCAGGATTACTCAAAAAGCCTGAACACACAAAAGAGCATATTAAAGACTCATACAAAAAGGCAAATAAAAACCAAGGCTATCCCTCTTTTAACATTTTACTCCTATTTCCATTAACAAGCAAACTAGCCTCACTTTTGAGAATATAAGAGAAATCCTTTCTCAGTAATATTTCAAAATGAAAATTAGAGATATGCTTACCAATCGAGAAAAACCTCAAACTAGAAAATAATAAAAGTTCACACTGATATGAGGAACTCTTTGCAAACACTGTCACCGTAAACACAAACTACAACAATAAAATGAAGTTCTTTTCATATGGATCAGAGAGCATAGTGAGTATGCAGTTTAATTCAAATTCAAATTAAGATTATTCTTAGTTGAAAATGAGCCTCTTTATCACATGGGGTAATTTTAGAGAAGTGTGTGAAGCTGCTCAGGAAGCCACCTCTAACTCCACACAACAACCTGGGAAAATAATGTGGCCATTGTCAGGCACCACGAAGTTAACAGTATTTCTGCAGATTTTTAAGAGCTGTGTAAACTGGAATCAATTTGTGTATTTACCTTTATTGATCTTACAAGCTTGTGAACACTGCTACATATTTTGTTCTGCCAGTAGATGGTGATATTTATATTAACTATTTAAGTAAACAGGAAACTATGTACAATTCTTTATTTCAGTATACATTCCTTATATACCAGATGGGTTTTAACAACACAAACTAATTTCAAGTACTTTGCGTGTTTATAGTAAGTGTAAGGTATTGTGCGAACATATAATTGCGTGGCTGGCTTTGACATCATTGTGCCCACTTTGGGCTTTAATGCCCAAACCATTTTCATGTTTTGAGGCAGAAGCATTTAACTAGTTTGTATATTTGGATTGGCTGAATATTCCTCAGGACTGTGTGTGAAACTGAAAGGAGAAAGCAGAATTTTGAGAGGCCATTTTCTGTACCACAGTCATTTGCAAATGGAAGCTAACTCCTCACATATTCAGTAGAATTAGTCAGGTTTTCTCTCTTGCTACTGTGCCTGCCTGTTTACTGCTAATGAGATTCTAAAAGCATTCTTAAAGGTGTTGCAGTTAGAGTTCAAGGATAATTTAGAGTATATTAATGTATGCTTAAATTAGATTGCCCTTGGTCAGCTCTAGCACTTTCCAAAGACAAACTATACATAATTCACATCAATGCTTGCAAGCCTGTCACAGAATATTTCAAAACTTAGGATGGCAGATTTATTTCTCTGTTAATTACATCAGGATGGTTGTATGTTGGTATAGTTGGTAAAGTATTAACATTTTTAATACACTAAAAAACTCCTACATATAAATAAGCCTTCATTTAAAGAGATATTTTAGTATATATCTAAATTGTAGCATATATGTCTCACTGACTTGAGGAGAATTGTCCACATGATAACAGTTAAGCATACTCTTGCGTTTCTTACTTGGCTATGATTTGGGATCAACCCTAAATTCAGTAGGTCTTATTTTTAAGGTTTTGTTCTTACTAGCTAGATGACAGTGGCAGACATAAAATACTCACAACTAAAACTGCAGTAATTTGGATCTCCCAAGATGCATCCGCATTGAAAGAATTGAACCCTCCAGGGTTTTGACTAAAATTTAAGCCTGGAACATTTTTTGGAAGTAAGAATAACAAAATTCAGAGCATGAGAAATAATTATCTTGGGTATCTGTTCCCTAAAAATGTGAAGTGAAAGCAGCAACAAAAAACTCCTATTTTCCTTTCTATCTCAGTAGTCTGTATTTTACTTAAATGTAAAAAGAGAAAGAAATATTCAGTTTCCTTTAACTTCTCTTTATCATTGATGTCCATTTTGTTGAAATGCACAGTATTAATGAAAAAATGCAATTAATAAATCTTGTTTTTTATATAGTTACTTAAAGTATAGATAAAAATACAGTTGCTGCATTGAATTCCATGAAAACTTAGTTGTTCCAAATAAGCAAGAAGCAAAAACTATGGATTTAATTCAACATCAGATTTGGGTTTTTAAAAATATTTATAATAAAATTAAATAAGTCTTCAATGGTTTGACTTTGGAATTTTTCTGAGATTCTCTCTTTTTTAAAGATGAATCCTTAGACTATCTTCAATCAAGATTATGAAGCTGGAACTCCATTGAAAAGATGTGTCACTGTAAAAAAAAAAAAAAAAAGAACATAATCTTTTATGTAGATATATTTAGTCATGCAATGAAGAATAAGGAGCCCCAAATTATTAATTTATATAATATAAATTCTGAAGGATTAAAAGGTTTTTGCTAATGCTAATTTCCTTCCAACTAACAAGCACCTGTGTTTTGCTTGTGGAATCATCAAGTTGGAAATATAAAACATCATGTTAGTACTAAAACATATGACAAAATACACTAGACGGAATTATCAAATTGCTTCCACATATATTTGTCTTTCCAGATGGGCTTCATTAAAAATATTACTCATCTAAACTAAACTCAACGAATATACAGCAGTCATCTGGTTGTAGGAGACAGAGGGACTCCTGGTCTTTGACAATTATTTTAGCATAGGAGCTCCTTATCTCCCCTTTGGTTACAAGTGCTGAAGTCACGCTCATTATCTCAGGGTGTGCTCAGGACAGCACTTGTAAGAGTGTCCTTACGGACCAGCAGTCAGGATCTGCCCAACAGAAAGTATTTGCACAGCAACTATTGTTTTGCATATGCAAAAAAAGGATTATTACAATACTGTTCACAGTTTATTGCTGCCAAAACCATTATTTTTTGACTGATTTCTCTTTGATGCCCTAAGTTGCCAATGATCCATAACTCCTACCAGCCTAATATTGATTTGGGTTGTTACTTAGTGTTGCTCAGTAACTCCAAAAAGGGAAACTAAATCTATCTGAGTTGGAGCCATAAGAAAACCAATAAAATAAGCCATCAAATAACAGGCCTTCGAAAGCAAATATGTTGCTCGGTCAAGCTTATTGTTTTAGAGGAATGAGGAAATTGTGGAAAGGATCAGTAAAAAAATTCCGATGTGTCCAATTAGCCGAGAAGGGAACATTGATTCCGATATGAAAAAGGAGGCAGGATGGTCATGGGAAGAGTGTTAGAAGAAAAGCAGGGCCTTTTTATGTACATTTGGGCAGGGAAATTTGCTCAGTATTCCTCTCAGAGTGTTGCAATTTCTTTCTTAAAGAGCAGTAAGAAGAAATTGTAAGATCTGTGAACAACCAGGAACTTTAGGTAACATGCAGGAAGTCAAAACTGTCTTAGATAGTCCCTCTGGATACAGAAGGAAACCTTAGTTGGGAAAAGGATGTAAACAGAGACCTGTCAAGCAGATCTAAGAGAGAAGTGTACTTCAGGAGAATCCAGACTGGATTAGCAAAGCTGTAGAGATGAGGGGGACCTCACGACCCTGGGAAGTACAGGCAGCTCTTTCAGTTGCTTTAAAGCACAATTTTAAACGCAGAAAGAAAAGTTCTGAGCAAAAGTGAATGAGCTGATGGTCAGCTGAAAAGGGTTTTTTATACTAAGTAAGTCATTCCATGAATTTAAACCCTAAAAACACACTGGTCTGGTTTGGGAGAAAGCTGGACAAATAAAGCAATCCCAACTCAGAAGGCTAGAGAGTTAGTGAAACAAGAAGGTAGAAGATACAGCTGGAATATAAGCAAAGATTCTACATCCCAACACTAATAGTATGTTATTCAATAATTCTAAATTATTCAAAATTTTTAAGTTTGAGGAAAAAAGTAAAGATACTTTGGTTTTTTTTTTTTTTTAAATCAAAGAGTTATAACATACTGGAATTGTGCAATTGTACTTGAATCTCGTCTAAGACCTGTGAGACAGCTCTCACAGTGGTTGCTGGCTGTTATTGATTAGTGAGGTTTTGCTAAACATACAATAATGGGCACAGTAATGCTGATTTAGAATTAAATGCATGGCATATTATCTGCCCTTAACAATTGTGATTATCCATTTTCGGAGATGAGATAGCGATTTTACATTAAAGGATAAATGAAGAAAGCAAGGGATGTAAAACAGATAGAATCTCAATAACTGAGGTGATAATGTATTTGGAGACCAATGGAGATAGAGAAGAGAATCTTTAAGTGGCTGACTGAAATTTGATTTTCTTATGTAGGCCCAGCAAAGGACTGCAGTTTAGATTGACCAACATCTTGACTAGGACAAGAAAGAAGCTTTAGAAGTTACAGAGCTTAAAAGGCAGATGAAGACAAAGAATTACATAAAGAAAAGGATTTATTTCTCTGTATTTTATAGGAAGGTTAGTGTATGCTTTGCATCATAAGTACTCTTGGTATTTTGTGTATCAGTAATATCTATTAAAAGGTCATAATGGGCAACTTTCTCTGTGAGGATAATTGGAGAGATTTGAGGTTGTTTAAAAGAGGTGTAGTCATCAGAAAACTCTTTGAAACTTTTTTCTTAATATGAGTTCATAATAGAAGCAAAGTATTCAAATGATATATCTCTTTTTTTGCCTACAGTGTTATGCCAAGTCCTGCATTTTGGCCACAATCACCCTCTCCAATGCTATAGGCTGGGGATGGTGTAGCTGGACAGTGCCCAGGCAGAAATGGACCGGGGGGTACTGGTTGACAGCTGACTGAATATGAGCCAGCAGTGTGCCCTGGCGGCCAAGAAGGCCAATGGCATCCTGGCCTGTATCAGGAATGGTGTGGCCAGCAGGACCAGGGAAGTCATTCTTCCCCTGTACTCGGCACTGGTGAGGCCACACCTTGAGTGCTGTGTCCAGTTCTGGGCCCCTCAGTTTAGGAAGGATGTTGAGATGCTTAAGCGCGTCCAGAGGAGGGCAACCAGGCTGGTGAGGGACTTGGAACACAAGCCCTGTGAGGAACGATTGAGGGAGCTGGGGTTGTTTAGCCTGGAGAAAAGGAGACTCAGAGATGGCCTTATCACTCTCTACAACTTCCTGAAACACAGTTGTAGTCAGGTGGGGGTTGGTCTCTTTCTCCAGACAGCAACTGACAGAACAAGAGGACACAGTCTTAAGCTGTGGCAAGGGAAATTTAGGTTGAATGTTAGGGAAAAGTTTTTACTGAAGGAGTGATAAAGTACTGGGATCGTCTGCCTGGGGAGATGGTGGAATCACCATCCCTGGATGTATTTAAAAAAAAGATTGGATGTGGCACTCAGTGTCATGGTTTAGTTGAGGTGTTAGGGCACGGGTTGGACTCGATGACCTTAAAGGTCTCTTCCAACCTAGCGATTCTATGTGAATCTGTGTATACTCACATAGCACTGAGTTATAGTAATGGAAGTCAGGATCCTCTTCTATCAGAATATTCACAATGAATTAATATTACTCCTTGCCCCTGGAGAACCTAAATTCCAATTAGCTAAGATAAATACTAATGAGAATGGAAGGTAATAGGGTATCTCTTTAAAGTACTGAGTAATTTTGCCCATGATTCGCTGCATTTCTTTGGAGAGGATCTGGGTCTCCTGACTCCCACTTAGATTTGTTGCTTACTGTATGGTCATATAACAATCATTTGCAAAAAAGAGGAAGTGAAAGTATTGATTTTTTGCTGAGAGGTTTATTAAAAAGAGAGAGCATTGCAATTTTAGTTTATATTTCCTTACAAAAAAAAAGTACCACTTGGGAAGACTAAATATGCCAACGCTATTAAATAATAAAACTACTAGACAAGTAAATATTCCTCAGAGAGTTTCACTACACAAAACAGTACCAGAAGTTGGATTTCACATTTTTTTCATCAGTAAGGCTCTTCCGTTTCAGAAGTGCAAGCATGTTGTCTCTGCCTTGTATAAATTAGTGGAAAAAGCAAACAATACTAATGTACCTGATTTTGAATCTGAAGTTAAACTCAACCATGTCACATGCTCTGTGTATACAATGTTACCCACACATTACAAGATTCTGCATCTGTGGGTTAATCAGAAAAACTAGGTTAGTGCTGCCTTAATTTCTACTTAACGACAACTTTTATCAGCTGGTTTTATTTATAGTTATAATACCACAATGCAGAACCTTTCTCCAACATATTAAAAACAGTACCTGGCAGTCACTGTTTAAAAATGAACCTGAGTGAGGTGGAAGATGTATCAGCTACGTCCATGTTTGAATGCCTTCATCTGGCTTGTAAGTCTCTGCTTTATTTCTTCTTCAGCTGGAAATCCCTCTATGGGAAGATGTAAAGATGTCTTCCTGGCTCACCCTTTCCCCATTCATAATGAGGATTTCAGACTACTGGCATTAGATTTAGTAATATTTATTTTTCATTCAAGATGTAGTCTGCATAAGATTTTGCAATATAGACAGAAAAAGTGTATCTTAAACATTAAGGTAATGTTAATTTTGTCTGTACAATTTATGCAAAACAAATGCATGAAATAATGTAAAATAACGTTACAGGCATAACTGCCCAACTATTAATGTCAATTTAAACAAAATTGTGATCTTAATATTGTTGAATATAATTTACATAAATTGTCTTTCTGAGTGTGAAAATGTTGAAATACTGTATATAAAAACCCATATTATTTGTTAATCCTACATAAAATAAAATAGTGAACAAAATAAATAGTGGACAAAATTATGTTTGAATTATTTGCATTTTTATGTTTTACTTTTGTATACTATGGCACACTAAGGAGGTCTGACTTGCAGTAATTTCTGAGATATTAGTCAATGTTAGTCTTGCCTTCTGTGGGATGCTGCTGCCATAGATGTCAAATGGCAGTTGGCATAGATAAATTAGCAGGGACAAAGAAAAGCAGGAAGGGGATATTATTATCCCATTTCACAGAAAAATGAGGCAAAGCAAATCTCAAATTAGAATTAATCTCTTGCCTCCTGATACTTATAATGTAGACATACATATCATGGTTATTACTATGCACTATTTTAATTCTTCATAGAAAGAAACTGACTGTAGAGATGTGAAAGGTATGATTTGACCCCACATATTTAACATGCTACGTTAGAATGAGATGAACTTATTACTAAAAGTGTCAATTCATATTAAGTGTAGTACAAGGCTAAAGTGAGGCTTTCTACATCTGGTCAGATGAAATCCATTATGAGAAAACAGGCAGATGAGGCAGATGTGAAACACCACCCATTTCTTTTAAATTCTAGTGCAATACTCTCACTGTTGGGACCTCCTTTTCCAAGGAAGAGATCACTAAGTTCTGCTTCTCATGAATCGGAACACTTGCGCATTTAGATGCATGATGCAATCTTAGCTAAACCACTGAATATAGAAATCTAAGGTTTCGAGCTCACAGGCAGGTCCTGGTGACTTCGGCTGCCTTTCACATCTCCTGGTCCTGCAGAAGGTAACAGGTCCTAGAAGAACCCCATTGCATCCTGTGGTAAGGGATGTCTTGAAGAGAGGTACAAAAAGGTGAATGATTTACACACAAAGTGTGTCAATTGCTGTGTCTGAGTACCCAGGTAAAAGGGGTCTCATAAATAGTTCCTTCAAAACACTGAATACATTCTATTTTTCCTTATTTTATCTATAGATTTCTCTGCCATGACAATCTCTATGTTGATTTTGAGCACTACTATGTATTAATTGGTAGCTTTATCATCATAAGCTTTTTATAATCCACATCTATGTCACATAAGTTCTAAAATATAAAGCACATAAAATATTTTAAAAACACATTGAAACATCTTACAAATACCCAGATTTAACTCATTTAGCATAATTGAATTTTTCATCACACAATGTAAACACATTCTGGCTTTCCTGCTCTGTTTCTGTGGCTCAGTAGTTCTCTTTCTGAAAATCAATGTGTGTGTACACATGCACAAATTTATATGTACTGATTTCATTTTACATGTGTAGTGATTGAAATACAGTACTAATATAGATATACAGAAATATATATTTCTGTATATAGGAGAAGGACCATATAAAAGATCATTGGAGATGACCATAAGAGGATCAATATATTAACATAATTAAATTTATATTTTGATATTAATAACTTTTATGGTAGTAGTAAAAATGTTTTGAATGCTTCTCAATTTCTTATTTCTTCCTGATTTCATGTCTGAAAAGTCAAATAAAGTAAAAGGTACTGTTCTGCAAGTATTTCTTGATGAATAAGAAGCAGAAAGAATTAGAAGTATTTGATAAAAACTTACTTACTTTCATTTTATTTTGATTTTTTAAACAAATATATACATGTGAAATGAGTAGATTCTTTAAATTATTTACCATATTAATCCACCTGAATGTTCAGAATTTATACTAATATATTTATTGGATTATCACAGGAATTAGTATCTCAGATTCAATCAGAAAAGTATTGTTATTATGTGTAGTACAGTGTCAAGTAGTGATATTATATGTAGTTATGTTTATTTAGCATGTCTTAAAAAGATACTGTTTTATTCTTTACTATCTATATTGCAGGACATCATGAAATTCCTGTCCATGTTATGATGCTTACACTAGCACATTTTTTCTCCTTTTGATACGCCAAAATTGCTTATCAAATTATTAAAATATTTCAATTATGATACATAAAACAGCCCCTGAATCTATGTGTCCTTCAAATCTGACTTAGGTTCTAGTGCTAAAACTACTAAATTAGTTAAATTAATTTCCTCTGCAATTTTTCATCACATCCCCATTAAAAGTGAAGTGGTTTCATTACATAATGATGGAAAATGTCAGGAAATGTGAATAGAATTCTGACAGATATGGCAAATGTGAGAAGCATAGAAATGTGAATAAGTGAGTAGCACAAGATAAATATCTTTTCAGACTAAAACTGAGCTAGAAAACAGTTTTCATAATAATAATTATTAAGATGGAGTTATTAAGCATCAGTATAGACACTAGATTCTACCACACTACCCTGTTTGCTGAATAAATTCTTTGCTTAGTATGTTAAACTCTATAAATGTATATTTTAGCTACAGTTTTGAGCACTGATGGTGTAGCCTGCAGAGCATGTGGCACTGAGCAGAAGTACCACGACTCTTCCCTCTCCACAGCACTTGCCAGAAAAGGTATTGGAGTATTCACCGTATAGTTTTAGGCATGGGAGAAGAGAAACTGGCAGATAATGAGATCCACTGTGAAATATTCTAAAGGCAACACCTGTAGCATCTGTATCCAACTTCGATATCTGTAATTCATGAAAATATCACAAGGATTTCGAGTGTTACTAAGTGAAAAGGGTCAGTCCTTGAAGGTGAAGTGTTTAATAGGCCCAAGTACCCTTTGGACATCGGAGGACAGTATTAAATAATCACTAGAGGTCACTACAAGAGCACAGAATCTTCCAGATTCAACCATTTCTTCTGGAGATGGCTGTGGTACCCTCACAAGTCAGGCATGCATGCACTACTCCTGCAGTACAGAGTTCCTGTAAAAATTCCACCGCTGTGAAAGAGATGGAAGCTTAAAAATGTTTGATTCATGTCCTATGAGGAAACTAGGATCCACCAGAACTTTTAGGGAGTTTTCTTCTTACTGCTTCATCATATTCTTTCTCTCATCATCCTCATCATTTTATTCAAACTCATTTCCTGATGCAGTTCTTTCTTTTTTAGCAATATGTCTGTGGGGTTTTTTTTGTCCTAGGGCAAACAGAGAGATCTCTTGATTATATTTCATCTTCTTCCCCACTTTTTTTTTAACTCTAGCTTCATAGCAGTTTATTATTCTTAATCGGAATTCACATAAATATTTGTTATTATGTATTTATTTGTTAATTTCAAGTCCTGGGATAAGATTCATACTTGTTTTGCAAACTTCTTCATTTGTTCATTTTTGAAGACTTAGGATGAATTAAGTCTAGGACTAGAAAAAAATTTTAGACAGTCGTAGGAGTTTAGGGTGGGGAGTGTTGGTGGGTATGTTTTGGGGGAGGTTTGAGATTTCCTTCTGTTAGAAAGCTCTCTTCCAGCAGAAAATGGGGTACACGGATGGCAATTATGAGCTACAGATTCCACTTCTGGGTTGGCCATCAACCAAGTCTACTTCATCTGGCAGGCTTTTAAACTTTCTGATCTTCACTCTTTCCACCTTTAAGATGTGAATTTCAATCACTACCTTGTAGAAATACTAACGAAACTTTCAGAGAAAAATATTCTAAACAGTATAGTAGTTTTAAAAGATTCACGTAGCTAAGCTATTTTCAATTAACCTTGCATATGGATTTTAATTTTTAGTTAAATAGGAGAAAGTGAAGATCAGGAGAGATTATTAAGCATTACAGTTTACGCACACCCACCCCTATTTTTATGTGAATTTTATAATCATGATGTTATATTTTTGGTATATGTAGTCTTTCACCAAGGGGATTACTTAGTTATCATAACAATTCCACTGACACTGGCTTCCAGATGTCATACCTTTTTCTACTCCGATGTCATTATTCATGGTAGTGGTATTATTTAAATTATTTATACTGATTTGGAGTGTGTGTGAATATCCCTAATACAAAATTAAGGAATAAGTATAGTGAAAGAACCCATATGGTGTTTTTAATTTCCTAGGAAATAAAGATTCATAGCAGATATTCATCCCAATATTCAAAGTATTTTCTGCTGTTTCACAAGTGAAAGCAAGAGAGAGAATCTACGGAATTTATAGAAGAAAATAAAAAAATCCATAGAACACACCAATAAAAAAGGCAGATGCCAACACTGTGTTTTGGTTATTATGACTGCAAGTAATAAGACGAAAGCGACAGAACAACTTGGATGCTGGGGTTTTAAGAAATCTTTTCTCTTTATATTGGAGCACATTTCCAAGTAGCTCTGCACTGTCGTGTATGTTTCGAAAATTAAAAGGAACTCACTGAAAAAATGAACTCTAACATGACAGGACGTCAGGACTAGAGTTAGACAGTCTAGTCTGGTAGAAGAGGAAATCAGTTTGTGGGTGAGTGAGAGGCTATCTTGGAGAGGAACCAAAGTGCCTGAACAGCCTGCATACTGTGCCAGCGGCAACACTGATGTACCTCCTCCGCACCACTAACATCCAAGGTGAATTGTCGTGTTCATTTATTCAAAAGCTGAAGCAAACACAGTCTTGGTTTCCTAGAACTAAGAAAAGAGTTATGTAAAAATAAGTGAAAATACCCCAACTGTGTCTGTTATCTCCTGTGATATAACTGTAAAGGAAACAACAGAATGCTTATGCACTTGACATATTTTAAAAATGGAAAATAAGCAGGTATAAGGACTGTCATCTTGAAGACAATAGAAGCAGGGTTGAAAAGTTGTTGTTGGGTATAAGTTAAGGCAGCATTAAGTTAGTTTTTCTGATGAATCCATAGATGCAGAATCTTGTAAGGTGCAGGTAGCATTGTCCACGCAAAAGCATGTGACATGGTTTAGCTTAACTTCAGATTCAAAATCAGGTACATAGTATTGTTTGCTTTTTCCACTAATTTATGCAAGGCAGAAACAACATATTTGCACTTCTGAAACGGAAGAGCCTTATTTCGGAAAGAAATGTGAAATCCAACTTCTGGTACTGTTTTGTGTAGTGAAACTCTCTGAGGAATATTTACTTGTCTAGTAGTTTTATTATTTAATAGCGTTGGCATATTTAGTCTTCCCAAGTGGCCCTTTTTTCTGTATGGAAATATAAACTAAAATTGTAATACTCTCCCTCTCAGCAAAAATCAATATTTTCACTTCCTCTTTTCATTCATGACAACCAAGAGAGTATTAAAATTTCTACACTGATTTTTTACTGTAGTCTGGATTACTTAGCATTTAGCTTTCATCTCTTTTTGGTACCCTCTTCAATGGATTAATGTCTGTAAATTACCTTGGAAACAACCGGGGATTTGGCTAGAAAACTAAGAACTGGGAGATCTGTACAAAATCACTCAAGGTTAGACTAATAAAATACAATTTTAAACATTTTTTTTACATTTAAAAAACTCTGCCATTGTCTAATTCTTTAGTTTTCCAAGACTGGAACTTCTGTGCATGTGTTTCCTCTATCAGTGAGGTTTCCAAATTTCTCTATTTTGGCTGTCACCCACAGCCGCCGAAGCCGTGTCTCCATAAAGCTGGTAGCTTCTCTGTGTTAAATACTAGTCTTTTTCTGCTCCTGATGGGACTTCACTTTGAAAATGTGAGTTTCTGAAGGAAAGTGGAGTTAGGTGTCTCTTCCTCATTTCTTTAACCATATGATTATATTCTCACTGGAGTTTCATGAAATTCAAATCCCTACCCTTGCTTGAATTTAAAGCTCTGTGGTTTGAATCTAGTCTCCCATGATAGTCACTCAGCCACTGTCAAATATTCTGATTGTGCTTCAAGGCTGCAGAATTTAGTCCATTACATGGAGTATATCAAGGCAATGGTGGCATTGTCTTCTCAGAAACTGGATTTCAATATGTAATCAATGAATGTCATTCTTTCATTAACCACTCATGCTGACTAACAGAATGGCTTTTGTGAATCTCTCTCTCAGCTCTTAATTCTTACAAAATCCTCTACAAGGACTTTTGGCACGTAAGGCTCAAATACGACTTCTTCCAAATGAGCAGGACATGCATTTACCTTTACTTCATCTCTACACTGTCTCAGTTCTACAGTGGAATTAATGCTACTCCCTAAGAGATGTATTCAAGATGATGAGGTTCTCAGACACTACAGTGGAGAAGCTATCTAAATTTATTAGTTAGATAGTATGTTCCTCCACCAATTTGAAATATGCATGAATCAAGCAATTTCTTAAAACTAAGGTTGAATTGCACACACAGCTGTTAAACATCACACTGGTTGCAACATTTAGTTCTTGCTTTGGCAGGGTATTTATCATGGACTTAAATTTAAGTCTTAATGAATTAGATTAAATCTCTTTGGTGCTTAGGCACATTCTTGACTTCTTTGCTGAACAGAGACTTGAAACTGAACAACAAACAAGCTAAGTACACCCAGCAGAATCATTGGGCTGTTGTTCCATAAGACTGGAAAGCTGACTTTGGCATGAAGACCTGTTTACTTAATTAAATCTCTTAATAAGTAGACCTCCTTTATGACTTTTACATAACTAACAAGCTTAAATACTACAGATGATTTTTTTTCCTCAATATTATTGAGTAATTAGCATTTAATTCTAATTAAATCCCATAATTTCCTGTTATGGTTAGCACAGAGACCCAGTTCAAGAATGCTCAGTGCAAGCTGCCTTGCTTCACTAAACAGGTACTGCAGAGAAGTAATGCTGCCCCAGAAGGCTTCTCTGTCTATTCAATTAGAACACAAAGTTGCTGACTAATTTACACAAGTAGATGTGTTTCATATGGAATAAATGGCTTTGGTTTGGATTAGTACCTATTTCAACACTTGCATTAAAATACAGAGGACTAAATCAAGCCAGGGATGTATCTCCTCTTCGCCTCTTCCTTCACTGGCAGTTTAAAGTGAATCCAAAATGTAGTATTCAAACACAGCAAAAACTAAATCTGGCATAAAATATTACACACACGCAAAAAATAAGTAGAATGTCTGTTTTGTTTTATGCGCAGTCTTTCATGTTAAAAATAAGATAATTTTTTGTAACCTAAATTTCTACAACTATTACTGTGTAAAATATAACATAAATAGATCAGTTTTCACTGAAAGATACACCTATATTTCTGCTTAATTTATAAAGTGATTAGCTGAACCCTAAGTAGCCTGAAACTAATGTATGTTTTAAAGAATATTTATCCTAATTCAACAGGTGTTGGAAAAGATCTTATTTTTCTTGTATCTTTCAATTTTTGTGCAAAATGGATAGTACTTTGATGTTTCTGATATGCTGACAAGTGTTTTGTGAGCTTGGATAGATGCAAACAAGTCAAGCGTTTGATTAGAAGTTGATAGGATTTGGTGGAAATGTCTGGGTCCAAGACGCCTGTATGCTCTGGGCCTTCAGAATCAGAGAAAGTCTTCCCACTGAGACTGCTACCAGAATATTGAAATCCTCAACCTGGTCCTTCTTACGAGTGTACCTGGGGTATAAAAATGTGTCTGCAGTGGTAATTTCCCAGGGCTGCTGTGTAGCAGATCCAGAGCAGCCAACTCTGGAGCATGTTGAATTTCTTGCCATGAAGAGGTAAACTTTGATGCCATCATTAATAGAGGTTCAAAATAGATCCAAGTTCTTATTTTCACAGCAGGAAATCCAGGTGCTTTAAAGAAACTACAATCTTGGAGCTTCCAGATTCATACAGGCAATTTCTGGCAGGAGCCAAAGGGATTTGCGCTTAGACTCAGTTATCAGTGCAGGGCTGTTGGAAATCTTTGCCCCAGTGATTTTAGAGACACAATTAATGGTTGAAGAATTGAAACCAGTGGCAATGGCACAGCACAGCTGTTCTGTCGAGAGGCTGCATTTCATTTCAGGATATTCTCCTCTGTTATTTCATGACTGGGCACAGGGAAATGTTATGAGATATGTGCAGGTGCCCATCCACCCCGCCAGACACAGGAGCTGCTCATCACAGAACCCCACAGTGCAGTGCAGCTTCCGGGTTAGACATGATTGCTTCTGCCTCAGCAATGCTTTATACAATGCTACTGGTGATACTCTACCAGAACTCATTAGTAAATATTTCTTTGCCTATCTGTGTCAAATTTTTCTTTTTTCTATTTTTTTTTTTTGTCTTTAAGATTACTCCATCTATTTTCTGAACAGTTGTTTTTCATACCTCTTTTAAATCCATTGCAAATTCTTTGAGGCAGGTATTAGTCACTCAGCATGTTTTGTAAAGTGATGTGTACACTTACAATCCTCTCTAAGCAAAAAAACAATAGAAGAACATCTTGAAAGATTTATTGAATAAGGCAATTTCTTCAAATAGGATGAAATATTTAGCAGCAAAATTCTCATTTAATCTTACTAGATTGTGGGATAATTCCCATAACAGTGAGATTACTGACACCACTGTGAATATTGCTGTTTTAATTGTTTGCTAATTAGCAGTTCATGGGGAAGACCAAATTGCTGCTTGGCACGCTGCATTGTGGCACAGTTTTTGCCCCCCTGTCTCCTACACCCCATCTGTTCTTCCCCTCTCCACTTCCACTCACTGTGAGCTGGGGACTGTGCTTGCTCATGTACTCAGATGAGAAAGCAAATTTAGCCAAGAAGAAATCTGATTTGGCTATACTGGACATTTAAAGCATAATGGAAGAAGGCTTCCCCCTGCCTCACTTCCCTAAAACAGTGTTGCACTAAAATAATAACAATAAAACCCATCTAGACCCAGCTTTCAAGGCTTCAGACCAGAGATACAAGCAAAGAAGTAACATCACGGGGGAAACAAAAACAAGCAATAAAAAAGAACATCTGAATAACAGCTTTCAAACTAACAGAGTAGTTTTCTTTGCTGTTTCTATAGCCACAAAGCGGTATGCACATGAGAAAAAGTAAAAAGGGCAAAATGCAGGCAGCAACAAATTCTTTGAATAAACATGAAAGATCATTGATATGAAACAGGTCCCTACTCCCATTTTATGTCATTTATGTCATAAATGCTTGTTTGAAATGCAAGAATTTTATTTTGAGCTTACAGATCCAATTATTACTCTCCAAAATCATACAAAAAACTGGCGTAAATAGTGTGCATTGTACCTTACACCTCACCTTTAACCAATATTTCTTTAAAAGCTGTAAATAACATGGTCTGTCAGAGGTGAATCTGTATAATGAAACATGTAAAAGGAAAAAAATTAACTCTATCCCAGTTGAAAACAGGACAGTCTTTAATTCAAGTCGGTGGCCTTCACATTAGTCTGAGAAGAATCTCCTATTTTGTGAAACATCATAGAGGAAAAGCTGTATAGAGACACTCAGCAGAGGCATTGTTTTTATGAGCCATGGGAGTTTTATATGAGGCTCAAGACAAGGCAGGAAAATGTCTCAGGAATGTAACAAAGATAATTCTGAGCATCTCTCTGGTGAGTTGTTAAGTTCATTAGATGTAAAATATGATTATTGAATGATTATGGTGTAATATTACCAAAAATTATCTAAGTTGCTTGAGTTGCTCCCCCGTTCTCCATTTCCTCATTATTATTCCATCAAGTTACATCATGGGATCAAAACAAACACTTGGTTACTGGTATGAAGCAGTGTAGCTGACACATATCAAAAGGAGGAGTTTAGCATTTAGTTGTGCTGTTGATTTTGGGGGATTCATGCTTTGCAAAAAATAAAATATACTTTAGATAGTCAAGTGGCTGTGACGCCATCACTAATAAATTCAGACTGCTGGGTGACAAATGCACAACTTGGGAGGATTTGCTCTTTTTGTTAGAGGGCAGTGCATTGTTTTTGTTTGAATTACAATTTTTTTGAGAATGCCTGTACTTGGTCAGGAAACTGAAAACAGATAAGCAGACACTGAACTTAAAAGATGTTTTAGAATACTATGAGTACCAGCACAGACATTCTGCACTCACTGGAGCTGATGCTTAGGTATTCTGTCCTTTATTCAGTGGCCATGCCTAAGTGTCTTGACAATAGTTCTTACCTATCTCCTGCAGCATTCGCCACTTCCCATATTCAGAAATTTTAATACAGAGAGAGAGAAAGACATTCTTCCTAAGAGATTATCTGTTCCTAGCCAAAGACAGAGCAAAGGCATTCATGCTGTTCCTTCAGTATTTATTCACTGTGTGTAACAATGTCTTCCATGGAATACTGCAATATTATATCAACTATTCAGTAGGAATTGAAAGAACGGATCACCCAGGATTATACTCCTTTCTCTTAGATAAATCTCAGGTATGACAATACTGTCAACAAGAAAAAATCTTTTTATGCCCTGCAGGTTCAAAAAAATAGAGTTTTTTTTTCTCTTCCCTGTTCAACATATGTGCTAACCAGCCTTCGATATTATAAAATGCTACAGGTTTAAATGCTTGACATATGCTGGTGGTGCACAGCTGTACATATTGTTTTATCAGGAAACAGAGAACACTGCCCTCCAGATTCTCATTGCCTGTAGAAATAAAGCACCAGCCAAATATTAGTGACGTAAACTTAAGCAGGAGCTAAAGATAAACTGAATAGGAAGTTTCTGCAGTTTCCCTAGATGTAAAGTCCCTCAAGGTCATGAATACTTTGCATTGGGTAACAATGCAAAAAATTGCATCAGCAGTTGGAGAAAAGATGACATTTGGGCACTTCTACATCTCAGGAAACACTAAGTGACACAGATGTGATATATAAAGAAATACTTAGCATTTCTTCTCCACATTTTTGATTGCTTAAATCTTTTGCTGAGGTGGGAAGAAACGAGGAAGCCAGATACAAAGTGTTGTTATGATCAGACTTTTATAATCTGCTCTCTAGTTTGACCACTAGCAGGGCAGAATGACAATCAAACACCTCCTTTTGAGGTTTTATTTCCACCAGAGTGCTAATGCTTGATGTTGAAAGTGGTGGCAAACTAAGTAAGAGTAGATTTGGGCTTCTCCAAGTAACAATGAGCCACAACACTTCTAAAAGTGAAGAAAATTTTTATTCTTTGATTTGATATCTTATATCATGAGATCTTATACAGTTAGAACTAGCAAATATCCTAAACTCTACTGAGTATGGGTTGGCAGAATTATACATGCAACTTTCACTAAAGCCCCATTTACAGTGCTGAGAACTGGGTATGGATTTATTCAAACAGAAATCCAACAAAGGTTGTGCAGTTTCCCTCAGAGTGTACAGATCTCTCATTCACATTAACCTTTTTATGTGAGAAGACAAACATGCTTCATGAAATTCAAATAAGACCTTTACATCGATCAGAGAATTTAATTCTAACCATTTACCACAGATTAAGGATCGGATTAAGAATGTATTACTGACAATATGCAGCTGGAAGGATGTACATGGAAAACTGGGTCATATCAACAGCTTTGGCCAACGATTATGTAGATAAATGCGATAATCTAAACCGAATACCAGAGTGTAGATCATTCCCTAAAAGCCATATTTGGAATGATTTTTATATTGTTGCCTATTTAATCAACTATTGTAGCTGCCCTACTAACCATCTGTCCTAAACACATGCTGGAGATCTGGTGCTTGAATTACAGCATCTTTGAAGGCTCCAGATTTTACTTGTCTGGAAATAATATGGGTAGATGAAGTCTTTATTAGCAACTAAAAGCTAGAAACTTGAGTTTTCCTTGCTTTCTGAAGTTTGTAGTATTCACGTATGTACCTCAAAACAAAATGTTAATTCAGAGTATATTTGAATATGTTGCTGCTCACAGGACAAACTGCCAAAAGCAGTCCTGCCAAAAGTAACAGTTTTTGTCCCAAATAATCTACTATTGTAACCAAAGTGTTTTAAATTCATTTGGAATTGGTAGTTTTTGTCAGAAATATTTTTCCGTGTTAATAACAAGTTTCTGATTGAAGACCAGCTTCTTCTGAATACTAAGAGATATAGAATAGATGTTAGTCCTGTCTCAAAACGAAGTTGGTAGCTGACTAGCTATCCAGAAGACAGAAGTATAGAGTAGCTTTCTCTACCAGAGATCTGAGTACAATGTAGTCAGGAGAGGCAAAATAATATCTTGAGTTCATAAAATAAGTTCAGCTGTTGAATGTGGAAAGAAAAAGTCACACTGTCAAATGAAAATTGCCAAGCAATATGTCAACCTGTATAATTCAATAGTAATGTCCTTTTATCTGAAAGGGTTGAAAAAATTATAATAGTAGTCATGGTTTTCATAGAATCAGCCAAACAGTAGAAGGAAGAAAAAATTTGTAACATCATAGGAAATGAAATATTGCTTAATAGTGGAAAGTTTCTTCTTAGAAATCAGTTTTAAGACATTTACTGTACATGCTAATAATTCAGTCTTTCAGAGACTGAAAATGGTCCTTCCCATGTTTGTTTTACAGAATTCATTGTTAAGAGTGTATGTTCATCTTAAACATAATCTAAAGACTTTACTGACTGCACAATGGAAGATGATGACTCAGAAATCAATTATTGGATTCCAGTTGCAGTCAATTGTGAAGATTATTTAGGAAATAAAAAATAAAAAGAAATGTCATAATGACTTATTCAAGGATTTTAAATACTTCATCAAGAGCTCTAGTTTTATTACCATAAATCAGAAGACAAATTCCAATGCAAATGAAGAAAAATAACTCTTTTTCTGAAAGAGGAAGAGTAGAGTGGCAGAATAAAAGGTCTCTTTAGTGACGATTATATAGTTGGTGAATCCAGTTTCCTCATTTTTCTCACCTCTGCAGACTTTTCTTTAAACTTTCCTGAGTCTTTCCTAGTTCTAGTAAGGAAGGCTTCCTCACTTTTTTAACAAAGTGACTGTCTAAGTGTTTGAGTTTTAGATTTCTTCACTCTTTCCTTCATAAAAGGTCTTAATTGCCTGGCTACATTTTCAGTGCTGTATGGAGCAGATACACACACGTTTGAAGCCCTCAGCTTTGCTTCCTGGGTGTGGGAACATAGGAGAACTCTTTCTGAGCTGGCCCTGCTATCATTAGAAGAGGATAAAAACTCAGTTTCTGGTGGAGCATGGAGTGTTCCCAAGGACCAAATTCCTTCCTTCCTTCTTTCCTTCTTTCCTTCTTTCCTTCTTTCCTTCTTTCCTTCTTTCCTTCTTTCCTTCCTTCCTTCCTTCCTTCCTTCCTTCCCGATTTTGATGTTGTAGATCTTGGACAAGCAAGGCCCTACCATAAAGGCACCTGAATTTACTCACTGGAGTGTTAAGAGGCATAAGATCAGGTAGGTTTAGTAACAAGTTTTCAGGCTGAGTTCAGACTGGCCAGAAGACCAAACATGTTCAGCTTGTTCACAATATGGCCAACTTTTAGACTCGAGGCGTCCTGACATAGGACCATTTTCAGTGCAATGATATTAACAGTGTGGGCATAACTTGGACGTCTGGTTTGGATTGTTGAGGAATACATTTGGTGTACACAGCTCAGTGGGCAACCGTAGATGAGCTGTGTGTGGCGAGAGCCCGAGCCAAGATCCCAGAACTGCCAGCCCTTTGCACAGAGAAGGGCCTGGGGACCTGTGGCCCGGCCAGGTGACCAGACACTCAGAGACACGGCAGGAGCCAATGACCCCCAGATTTTCATAGGATTAGACTGTGAGGGTTTAAAACCCCGGGGTTGCCTTTGTTCAGGGTCCCTCCTCAGAGGCACCAGCTTGAGCTGCTATTTTGTTATTTAATTATTGAACCAAGACTAAATTGTTTTAAGGATCAAGACATCTGAGACTCTGCTATGGGAAAGCTGGGGTCAAGATGGTGGGGAAACTTGGTCTAACCAAGCACAATCTGTTGATATGGCTGAGTGGCCAGACAGGGAAGTTCTCTGTCCATGGAAATGTGTATGAATGGAATCAAAATCAAATCAGTTTTAGTTCTATCAAAAAGAAAATCAGAAAGCCTGGAAGATTTTATAGTAAATCTGTAATTACCTGTCTATGAGGCTCCTGATAGTTTCCTTTCTTTGGAAATGAGCAGCAGAATCTTAATCACTCAGATGTCATTGTCTTTTCCCTTTTTAAGTGGGACTAAATTAATCTGAAATCCATCCAGCCTATATAATTACTTGAATTTTGTATCTCTGAGAATCTGGATGGAGTAGGATTATCTTATTCTCTTAGCAGACACAAACACATACATCTGGTCTATTCACTGAAAGTTTATCATCCATACCTGGTCTAATAATTGATTGTTCCCCTTATAAGAAATAAGCATTTGTAGATCCCAATTCATCTCACGGAATCACAGAATCCAAGCTGGAAGGGACCCAGAAGGGATCATGTAGTCCTTCTCTTAAGTGAATGGCCCATACAGGGATGTCCATATAGATCAAGACAAATTATACCCAGAAGGCATTATTTCCCTCTGCTGACTACAAGAGGAACCCAGCTGAGTAACTCTGCTGTACACAACAGACCTGTGTATGTCCAGGATAGGCTGATATAAATTTGTCCCACAGCAATTGAAACAGCCTCAATATTCAATGCTAGTAGGAACTCTAACACCTTTCACAGTTATATTGTGGTGATTAAAAAAGGGAATGGAAACCTGTGGTGAGGGAGCAATAGTTGAACAGGGTGAAAAATGTGGGGATTTAGAAATATCTGGGGGCTGGAATTGACTACTCTGAATAAACCAGGAAAGAAAGTGATAGAGGAAATTAGTTAGAGGTCATGACGGAGAAGTGGCAGCATTGTAGCCCAGACAACTGAGTAGTCATTTATGGTACTCATTCATCATTTCTATTTAATCACAGAACCTGAATCATAAAAGTAAATGTCAAAGCAAACTTTAGAACTGAATTAAATCCAAGTGACTGTGTGACCTGTCCCATCACACAGCCCGTGAGGCCAATTAGCAGAGATGTAAGTTTAATAGGTCTGTTTACTTAAATGTTTCTATTTAATATTACTCATTGAAAATAACAAGGAAACACTAAAATTCCATATTTTTCATTTTACCTAACAAAGTCCTTACTATCACTGATTTCTGTGCAGTATTAACATGAGATACATTTAAGTTAATAGAAGAAATATATTCTATAAAAAAACAGGACAGAAGCCTTTCTGTATGCTACTGTTTACTTTTGGTGGATAAGCCATTCAAGACAGTAGCCCTCATTTCCATAATTTTCTGTTCAGGTGTTGAAATTCAACAGTTCTGTTGTTCATCACTATTACATTCATTATATTTAGAGTAACTGCAAGTGCAAGGATGGAAATGGGAAGCAGAAGGGATAATTAAGTTCCTAATATGGAAGTAGCTATACAAGGGATTGGCATAGGGCAAATGGAAAACTCATCTATATGATATAAGGCAGTCTGCCAGACTTTTAGGTTATCTGATAATCAACTCCAGACATTTAACACTCACAAATTCATATTCAAAACTAAATAGGGCTTGGCAATGATATTTTGTTCGTTGAAATGTTGTGCCACACTGGAATCAGCTCATGAAATAACTTGTTAAATAGTATCCTGAAGCAATAAATATGAAATTAAAAAATGTTCAGTAGTCTGCATCAATCATAGGCTAACATTTCTGAAAGATCTGTCCTGTAAACGAGTTTAATAACCATAGTCTAGAACACAGATAGGAAGTGCAAATATAAAAAAAAAAGTAACCTTTCAGAGACAAAACATGAAGGAATGAGACAAGAAAACTTGGGACCATACTTATAACACATGCTATCAGGTAAAAATCAGTGGCTTAAGTATTCAGGTCTGTTGAACTTATTAAAAAGACAAAAACACATACAGTGCCTTTCCAAAGGACTGAATTACAAAACTGTATTTTATGTATTGAAACAGGAAAGTAAGATGTTCAAAGCCAGTCAAATCAGAAATGGTGAATGTGATTACCTACTCCATTATCCTCAGTGGGAAAGCTTCGGCATGCCTGTGCACTCACCATGTGTATGCTCATTCACCTTCTCACAAGCCGTTATTTCAATGAAGTTACCTTGCCAAATAGAGATGTTCTATACATACTAACCCTGAATGAATCCAAGGTTTATAAGTCCCTTCCCCTCCAGCTCTTGAGAAATGGTGGACAAGAGAGATGGAATGAGTGCTAGTTTCCAGTTGTAGTGGGTTTACCCTGGCTGGATGTCTGCAACCCACCAAAACCTCTCTGCCACTCCTCTCCCCTGCTAGACAGGGGATAGAAAATATAATGAAAGGTTCATGCATTGAGATAAGAACAGAGAGAGATCACTCACCAAATACCATCACAGGCAAAAACCAGACTCAAATTGCATATATTAATTACATTTACTGCTAACGAAATCAAAGCAGGGTAAGAAGTTAAGACAGACCTTAAAAACATCTTCCCCCTCCACTCCTGCTTCCCCGGTGGTGCACCCACCAGGGGAGATGGGGAAGGAGGGCTACAGTCAGTTTATAACACGTTGTTTCTGCCCCTGCTCACGGAGAGGAGTCCTTCCCCTGCTCCAGCGGGGGGTCCCTCTCATTGGGAGACAATTCTCCAAGAACTTCTCCAACTTGAGTCCATCCCAGAGCAACAGTTTTCTACAAACTGCTGCAACGTGGATCACTATTCCACAGGGAGCAGTCATTCAGCCACAGTCTGTTCCCATGTGGGTCCCCCACAGGGTCACATGTCCTACCAGCCAACCTGTTCCAGTGTGGGCCATTCCTTCCATGGGGCTGCAGGTCCCTGCCAGGAGCCTGCTCCAGCAGGGGCCTCCCATGGATTCACAGCCTCCTGTCAGGCATCCACTTACTCCAGTGTGGGTGTCCTCCAGGTGCTGCAGGTAGATCTCTGCATCTCACATGGATCTGCATGTGCTGCAGGGGCACAGCTGCCTCACCATGGTCTGCACAATGATCTGCAGAGGAATCCCAGCTCCAGTGCCTGGAGCATGTCCTTCTCTTCTTTTCCACTCACTTTGGTCTGCAGGGCTGTTTCTCTCACATATTTTTACTTCACTCTTCTCTGGTCGCAATTACATCTGTGCAATAACTTTTTATTTTTCTTCTTCTTCTTAAATCTGTAATCACTGAGTGTTACAATCATTTCTGAATGGTCCAGCCTTGGCCAGCAGCACATCCATCTTCAACCCGGCTGGCATTGGCTCTGGCATGGAAGAAGCTTCCAGCAGCTTTTCACAGAAGCCACCCCTGTAGACCCTTCCCCCTTGCTACCAAAACCTGGCCAAACAAACCCAATATACCAATGCCCCAAAATCCATAATATAATTACACATTCTGAGACTACTGAGTTGGTCCTAATGAGCCCTTTTGCAATTTTTTTAAAATTTGTTTTCTGTTGTAAACAGATTCCTCACCCAAAGTCTCACCTTTTTAATGATTGCATGTGTAAACTAGTATGCGGTTATCAGAAATGTGGTAGATCAGAGGTCAAATGTAGCAGTCTCCCAGCTACTGGGCATGATCTCATCTCTGCTGGAAAAGTTCACACTTCAGATAAAGGAAGTCTATCACATGATCAAAACTGTAGTAACTGTTGTGGTTATAAACCACAATTTATTTAGATTTTCATTCCAAAACCACTTTGGACCATAACATTAATTTTGGCTGCAGTTCTTTGATTGCCCCAAACGAGAGCATCTCTTTTAATATCACTCAACTACAACACTCTATAACCTACCCAACACAGAATAGGAGGTATACAGTGTAGTCACATATATATCAAATCTTCACTTAATTTTTTTTGATGTTGTGAGTTCACTAACAAGTCTTAAACTATATTATCAGTTTAAGTTTCTTGTATCATTGACATTAAGGCTTTAACCATTAAACTTGCTCATTAATAAATTATAGAGGTCCTTGGTGACATTCAACCTGTCCATAAAATAGTTGAAATATTAATAATTCATGGCAGAAACTCATGTTTTTGTTATCTTTATTAATTCTGCAATCTATCACAAAGAAATTATTTTAAAACTAGTGAAAAGCAAGACTACAAGCTGAATAGATTAATTTATTCCAAATACTGGGATCTCATCACGTAACTGAAGAAATATCTAAACCCAACATATTATATATTTCCTTTTATAACTGACTCACACATTTTTAAAGGAAATAAGATTACTTTTTATTCTACTATAACAATGTTGGATGGCATTTTTTTTTTCAAAAGGGCAGTCCATCTTAGAGCAGATCTTCTGCCACCTGGGAGATAACCTCTAAGGAGCTGCTATGTCTATAAGGAGAATCTTTTTTAATACAGTAGTGTCTATTAGCTTATCTCACAGAGGATATTAAAAGAAAGAAAGAGAAAGGCTTTTTCATAACTATATTACAAAAAACAAACAAAAACCCGCAGACAGTAAGTTCTCTTTCTTTGCTTGATTCCCGAGGATTTATTAAAGTTTTATCCCCATCATTTCCAATACTGGTACACACGCTTAGACATGTAGACAAGGTTTCCCTGTGGTAGGGTAACCAAGACAATATGAAAACAGCCCTCAGTAGGTTTCTTATTGTTGAGAAAATGTCCTTAGCAAACATCTCTCTTTTTCATAGTGCTTTGCACATAAATAATTTTTTATATATGTCAAGAAATGATAGCTGGTTCTTCTCATAAATAAAAAGCAAACTAAAGCAAACAAAACTATATTGCTTTCCTTTTAGCTAGTT
This sequence comes from Cnemophilus loriae, assembly GCA_013397755.1. Taxonomy (NCBI): domain Eukaryota; kingdom Metazoa; phylum Chordata; class Aves; order Passeriformes; family Corvidae; genus Cnemophilus; species Cnemophilus loriae. Next base: position 3,501,389 of record VZTF01001983.1, read on the forward strand.
ACTTTCATCTACCCCAGAATAACTATGACATTTAGAGTACATGGAGACTCTAAAGAAGAATTTTCATTATTTATTTTTTTGAGAAGAAAGGCTATAATAAATTTCACATTGCATTTTTTTTCAGCATGCTTTTTTTGGATGATCATAGCTTTGCCTTCTGGCCTCAAATATATATGATCATCTGAGTTTCCTCTTCATCCTCTGTCTCCTGGGGCTAGAGAGCGAACAGATAGCTTATAATGATATTGTGCTCCTTCAACTTTATTTCAATGCAGCCAGACACATCCTTCAAAGCTTTGTGAAAGAGTTTCCTGATTGTTTATTTACATTTTTTTTTAACAGATGCAAAATTTACTGTGTCTTCTATTCCTTATATCCTCTTCCTTCAAATGTAGTAGAAGACACTCTCTCCTACAATTTAAGGGTATAGCAAAAGATGAATGAGAATTTGATAGTCACAGAAAAGCATGCTTCTTGGATGCTTGTTTGCCAGAGTATAGATGTATACTGTCTACTCTGTTTAGGTTAAAAATTGCCTAGGTCAAAAATCATCTAGGTTTATACAGTCTAATCACCTCACTGTTTAAGACTTCTAAATTGTTTGCATTTCTCTAGACTTCATAAAGATGTATCAGTGTGAGAAATAATGGCTGTGTAAACACTGGATAAACTGGAGATCTCTGCTCTCTAGTCTTAAAATCTTGGACATCCTTATCAGTTGTTCCTTTTGGAGGATAAGGAGCAAAACCAAATGCAGTTTCAAGCTTGTAAGGTCTTCTAGATGACTTTATTAAAGCAAATCTGAGTTAATGATACCTAAAAATAAAGCATCTAATATAAAGGTTTTGCAGAAGACTTAGCTTTGCAAAGAAAGTCCAGGAGTACTTGTTGCTTCTTATTTATTTTATTTTTTAATAAATATATGAATATACTGTGTTTATTTTATCCTATTTTTGTGTTCAGAACCATCAGTTATTTAGTCACCAGGAAGTTTACAAGTATTGACGTGTCTCCTTCTCCAGACATCCATGGATTAGAGAAGTCAGTGAGTGAGCTTTATGGAATCTAACATGTAGGATTGGTGCAGATCCAGAGGCCACATCAGGCCTCTAAAAATCTGGCATCCCATATATCTGACTCTGAAAGACTGTATGATATGTACACTTCCAGATCAAACTATGGTCAGCCATGCATCCATTAAGCTGGAGCATTTGTACTTCACAGCACATATTGTCTATTTTAGCCTAAGAAAAGATGGTCGTGTTATCTTTCCCAAAAGCATACTGCGTGCATGCTTTGCAACTGAGATTTCCTGAGCTGCCCAAAATGGAAGCCATGGATTCAGCATTAATGAAGACTGTGAAAAAAAATGCATTTTTAATATAAGGGAACAAAAATGATCGCTTTTAAAAGTTTTTTTTTTTTTTAATAGCATCTAATGCTCTTTTACTAGAATGACTTAATGCCAGAATTTGAAAATACTATTAGTGGCTATTAAACTTCAGTAAGAATGTGGTCCCTGGTTATCATAGAGTTTTGAAAGATGAATCATATTTATGTATAGTTGACATTTACATGGCCATGCTGGAATATTTGTGTAAAAGCATTTTGAGATTATTTCCCAATAACCTGAGAAAACTTATGATCTAAATATTTCCTGGCTCTGTTTCTTCTGCCCACTTCTGTCTGCCTGGCTGCAGGTTAGAGAATAAAGAAATCGCTGCATATGTAAGACTGATTCTTCTTTTAAGTACCTGAACACAAGTTTTTGGGTTTTTGGAGGGTTTTTGGTTATTTTTATTATTATTGCCTGAATTGAAAGTCAATTAAAATGAGATTACTAAAATGCAGTTATGTACATGTAGAGTAAATGGTCAGCTTTGTAGAACACAATTTTACTTTTAAAAATTATAGAAGAAAACATCTGCTTTTAACTTTTGTATTAGAACATATGGTATTAATACTTTATATCAAGTAAATTACTTATATAATCAATGACTGACACAGCATTGTGCTTTTCAATATGTGTTTAAAAAAATCACACTCTGGAATGAAAATCCCCTTGATACTATGAAATATGAAAAGGGGCAGTTTTGCTGATTGGTTCTTCCAGCTACAGACATACAGCACAGAATTTAGTTAAAGGCAATATTACAGTGCATCTGTTTCAAGCAGATGTATGGTTTTTGTCATCAGCACAAAAAAGCAAACACCAACACAAATGACCATATCCATATGCTACTGACACTTATCTTTGTCGCTTGTGTAGCATAAATTATACTGAGTTAACTTAGCATATTTTAAAAATTAATGGATTTTTGTTTATATTTTTTTTCTCGGTGTTTTTTTTTTTCTGTTTCATCTCCCGCTAATGAGAGTTCATTGCTCTCAAATGGCAACAGAATTGGAAAAGCACAGTAAGCTTTTAAAAATTGGGCACTCTTGCAGAAAGTTACATTTCTTTGTCCCTTTTAGGAGGCTTGATTTGCAGGGTAGCAGATACCAGCCAATTACATGCACAGCCTGGCCAGTCTGCCCACTCACTATGACTCCTGTCTGTTGTAATGAGCTTGATCGGACTCTAAATTAGGTTTCTATATTTTTATGATGATTAAATTATTCCCTTGTGTGTGATTCATGATATAGCAAAATAAGGATTGAGGAAAATATGCCAATAATTTTTGCTATCAGTAACATTTCCAGAGTACCAATTGTATCAAAAATAACATCAGAAGTTGCTGATAGCAATATTTCCTCCATTCTATATCTCTGTTTTGCCTCTCTTGGCTTTAGATGTTGTCGTAGAGGCTGTTTCTGTAGGGACTGATACATACTCTGGTTTAAAAGCATGAGCACAAGAATAGCTTGCATAAGGAGCTTGCAGAATTCAGATTGCTGGAGGACTTTAACAACACTTGAGAAAAACTATTGATAGAAAGCGCACAACTAAACTTAGTTCTGCTGGCAGGAAAAAAAGTCAGCTACCTTCCAACACTAGTTTTCTCTGGTCCTGTGATTCTATGTTTTCTACATTATTAGGGGAAAACAAGTTGTGGACATCCAACAAATCCTTGCAGACCTCATAAACCTCACCATCCACGGCCTACCCTTTCCTTCCTTTGCGTAAGCAAAAATGAGATTCTATGGCTTCCTTGGGTCACTGCTTTCAGCATTTAACTATCTACATAATTATACATGTTTTCCTAATATAAAACCTACTTTTCCTTTTAAGATCATTTATTCTTGTCCTGTCCCCAGTGAACATGGAAAATAATTGTTCACCAAAGAAAGACTCCTTATATTGGCATAAGATTAAATAATAAAATACAATGACTAACAGAGTCCACCTGATGCCCTCAGAGATCCTTCCAGTGGAACTTTCCTTGCAGATTTCATATATCTGGAGAAATACTGCTATTATTATCAGAGCCTGAAATTACTGTAGTGATTACCTTGAGTGGAATTAGTCATCTTTCCTTGGGTGGAATTAGTCATATTCTAGGGTTTTGAGGGTTTTTTTGCAATTTGCTTTTGCTCCCACAGAACTCATGCTAATAAGATGTAGGTATGTATCTTATACATAGATATATAAAGTATATATAATAATGTCCAGCTTACTAAAGCCTATCTGTTTTTTTTAATCACATCTATGCGTATATTAGCTCTCTCACTAAAATAGTGAAAGAATGTTTGTTTTCAACATATATTCACATCTTAAAAATCTCTGAGAATTTTTGTAAGGTGTATTTAAGAGTCTTATTAAAGCACTCAAGTCACCATAGAATTTTCTCACACACATCAATTGTTAATCTTCGCTTTTTTTTACATAATTTTCTCACTGCAGTTAAAATGGAAAATTCTTTTTATTATCTTTTCCTTGACAGTATTTCATAAGTTGGAAGACTGTTTTTATGTCTTCTTGAACCTCCTCTTAAAAAAAAAATTCAGTTTCTTTAAGCTTTTTTAGTAGACATATTGTCTAAGCCTTGGTTTAACATGCTTGTTTTTCTCTGTCCTTCTGTCCATTTTTTGCATCTTACTCAAGTGCAGTGTCCCCAGAATTTAAAATAGTCCTAAACTTGAAACCTCACAAGAATCAACTAGAATTTACATTATCTCCTTATCTTATTATATAAGTAATTTCTGTTAGGCCAAACCAGATTGAGTTGTTTTTTTTCCTTCAACTGTGGGGCTTTACTGGCTTGTTCAGTTAACGATCCATCACAACTGCCACATCCTTTTGCATCATATAACTGCTAACTAGTTATTCTTCACTTTTTATCTGCGTATTTTTTTTTCTTTCTTTGCATGTTTCCTTATTGAATTTTATATTCTTTGTTTTGAGGTTTTTCTTCAATTTATCAAAATGATGTTTAAACCTTATCCTGTTCTACAGAGTACTTATAAGCTCATATAATCTAAAAATGCTTTTAGTGTACTTCAATCATTGCCGTCAATATTTTTTAACAAGTGTGTAGAACAGACAGATAGTATGGTTTCTCTATATAACCTGGATAATAATTCTTTGAAAAAAAGCAGCCTTTGAAGACAAGTAATCTTTACGAGTCTCAAAACGGGACTGACACTGAATAATAGAATATCTGGTGTTATCAAAGTTGTCTGTATAAGTCTTGTGAGGAATTTATACTGCCATAATTCCAGGTTTCAGCTGATTTCTAGTTACATCAGCTCACAGTGAGAGTTATAATGTTACACCATTGCCTATCATAGTCGAGTTTTTTCACTTTCTAAAGCATTTACTCTGTGCTGTTGAAGGAGTCTTAATGCTTGATGAATCTTCTTTCTGTTCTAGTACCACCAAATCTAATACTGTTGCAGGATTATAGAGATCTAGCCATGCACTTGCAAATCCTACTTGATATCAAGTTTTTAGGGTGTGCTGGGTTTTTGCTTTGGATTTTTTTGTGGTTTGTTGGTTTGTTTGCTTGTTTGTTTGTTTGTTTTCTTTTTATTTTCAGAGTGAGGTTATTTCGTTTGTAAATGGAGCAGAGCTGATTTGTGTATCATCAAGGGACAAGGGTGGACTACTGAGATGTCTTTCCTCGGAGTTACTTTTCACAGAAAAACTCGTCTTCAAAGCTTTTAGAGATTTTGCTACTGCAGAATATAGATGGTTTTGAAAGGCAAAAGAGTAAAGCATGCAGAAAGTACATTGGCTAATGCAGGTGTGTGCTGAAATTGTGTCAAGAGAAGTCATGTTGTGGAGAGAGAGAAAATCCATAACCACAGGCAATGCAACCACTCAATTCCTGCAGGACATTCACGCAACTTGGAATTCAAGAAGCAGCTCTTTCTCTTGTCAAGTAAATTTTCAACTTTTCAACTGCTAGTTTGCTCCTTTTTGCCTCATTTAATCTGTTGCAGGCAAAAGTTCTGCTCACATCCCTGGCCATGTGGAAGGAACATCAAGCAGTAGAAAGAGGAATCTGTTTTCAAGTTGCAGAAATGGTCTGCGAAACTCTGACAAACAAATTGCTTCTACGGCTGAGTTTCATTTGTTTTTTTATGTGGTAAAAAGATGAGGGAAGGGTGGAAACTAATTCCTTTTCAGGCAATTGCCCATTCTAAAGGAGCTCTATTGGAAAAATTTGAACAGGTGTCCTCAATTCAATTATACTAGAGATGGCAGATGCAGTTGGACTAGGAAGCACCGACCATGACTCCACTGTAGAGAAAAACCGCAGAAAAGATATTTTTTAGCTTTTACTTTAGTTTTGGTTAAGATCACACAGTTTATCCATCAAGCTGCTGCACTATTTTCTGTAGACTTAGGAATAACTAATTGCTATTGATACAGTCAGTTAAGTTGAAATGTAGATGTAATTTACCAATATTTCAAACTAACAAAATGTTATAAGATGTTGCTAGTTAGGCCACGAGATTATCACCAGTTGTTAATTACTGAGAAGCGTCAGGGTATATTATCTGGCGCCCAGTGTCTCACTACATAGTCATTGATCTTTTGTATGGAGTTCACTCATGGCCAGCACAAGACACAAGCAGAGCAATGGTACCTTAGAACAGATGTAGCGTAATTAATGTCATTAATAGTGCCATTCCAGGTTGGGCACTGAAGCAACCTTGCTTGGTTAAACTCTTCTGGTCACTATAACTATCATTACTTGCAAATCACTCAAGTGAAACATTCTGCACTAATTTATTTTTGCCATGAAACGAAGAATAGTGACCTGGAAGTAATTCAGAGGAATGATTCTCTATTGGCAAAATTAACCTGTAAAAGTTATATATAAGTAGATAGACACAAGAAGTCAGTATAAAGTGGTTTTTGTAAAAGTGATAAAACCAGAATAACAGAAACTATCTGTACACACACTTCACAGTCATTCATAGCAGTAACTACCTGCACTGTATATGCTGTCCAGCAAATCTGTCCAGAATGTGTAGACTTTGAAGACTAAGATGCAAGTTAAAGATTGAATAGGAGAAAACTGTTTTGTACATTTTTTTGCTTACCAACTAAGTAACATATATTTTAAAATACTTGTCTTGAGCAAATTTTAGATCACAGTAAGGATCAAAACCTGTAAAAATGTATTTCTTTTTTCCCAAGAATTCCAGTATTCTCTTCACGTGCTGTGCTTGGATATCTATGACTCTGTTCCCCTCAGGCTTGAAATATATAGTTAAATGATCATTAGTTTTTAATTTTAAAAAAATTGCATAAAACACTTTGAATCTTCAGAAGTGTTTGAGGTTTTGCATATAGGGAAATTATATTGAAATTTTTATAAATGTTTTTCATACTCTTTGCACTCTTCTCATGGCCCATTCTTTTATACTGGCTTTTTTAATTCCACTCACTGTAATAAGCTCATGCACAAATTTGGACAATCTGTACCTGGCATTCTGATGGGAAGTATGCTCAGACCTCCATCAAACCAGTTAAAGAACAGGCCACCCCAGTGTAAATAACAACTTGTTATGAGACATGCTTGTATTTCAGAATGTTCTGAAAATCCTTTTGGAAACAGGCATAGGTTCTCACTCCTGGCCAGGTAAATTTTTTGTCAATATCAAAATATTCTAGTACAGCACATTTCTTTTTTTCCTATTCCAAAGAAGCCAAGCGATTGCAGTGAACATGACAAGACACAATAGCAGTTGGCTCATGTATTATGAAACATTTGTCCCATATGAATCAATATAAGTTTGTTAGTGCATTGTAGTAAACATAATGCATTCTCATTCTCAAAGGATCAGCTGTATATTAATTTCTTCCATGGATTTGAAGCAAAGAAACACTTCAAACTTTTAGAGTGTGATAAACATAAGCATATTTTGTTCACATTGGGAAGATATGTATTTTCTCCCATGGTGAAGATGTAGTTATTATTATTGGAGTCAGGTCGATAAACATCTATAAAACTCTAAAATTTATGTTGCCAAGAGGAGTAACATTCAATTTCCTTTTTTTTTTTTCCTTTCTTTTTCTTCCCTACATCATTCCCTTCATCCCTTCTATGCATGCTAGCATAAGCCACTAGGATGATGTATTTCTGAATCTCATTGAAATAAGTGCCTGCCACCGTAGAATGTTTCAAAACCCAAAATACATGACAACAAATTCCTATAAAGAAGAAGACATAGAAGAAGACATCATGATCAGAACAAAAGCCAACTTTCAGGAACTTGGTCAATTCTACTCTGTTTTTATCATCAGTAATCTATTATTCTGTGTTGGACCATAAGCACATGAGTCCCTCAAAAGAGTTAGGCTTATTTGCTTTGGATCTGTCAGTAAGTTTTTACTGAATTTGGAGAGTTGAATTTTGTGTAAGAAGGACTCCACTCTCGGTAAAGCTGTTGTCAAAAAGCATTAAAGTCATTGTTTGGAAAAAAAAACCCAAGGTGGAGAGTAATGGAAGAATGGATATGAATATGAGGAAGGTCAGACTGTATCACAAAAACATTTGGCCTTAGAACTCAAGAGTAGGCATAACGTTAGTGTATTATTGACAGAAACAGAAAGATGGGAAGTTTTGATTTCCTTTCTCATCACATAGGAACATGACGACATTTTCAATTAAATTACAGTATTTGGTCATTGAAGGTCACTTGGTTAATTGGTGGTCTTTTAATCATTTGTGAATCACATAAGTCTCAGAAACACACTGCTATAGAGTATCATTCATACCAAAAATGGAAGATGATTCTAAAGAGAAGTGAGGAATTGTATAAAAATAAAAATATTTAGCAGAATAACCACAATTATCACAAATTAAGAAGGTATATTTAGTTTTGTATTTCAAAGTTTAAAGCAATCTCTTACAGAGACCATGAGGTACCCACTAAGGAACATAGTCTGCCGTATTCTCATTGGTTTTGGTTGTGGTCCTTCCTGCAGCTAATGTCACATATTAGATACTGGAATTTGCCAAATTGTAAATCTGGATATTTGTTTTCCTGTGAAACTAAAAATAATACTTTCACTTGTCTTTTTCTCATCTGAGAATCTCGCAAATCTTTGGAATATGCAGCATTCCAAGTATTACTGGAAGTTCTATGGGTACAGTTACATCCACACATATCTATTAATAAAAGCTATATTAGTATCTGTTGAGGCTTCAATTTTTGCATGCAAAAAGAGAAAATTAGAACCAAAATATTGCTTAGACTGAAGAAAAGTTTCTAAATTACAGTAATGAATTAATTGCTTTCCTGGATGTATCCCAGATGTTGTCATATCTGGATACGGCAGGTTCGATAGATACACACTCGTGCACCTGGCACAATGGTGTTTGAATTTGTTTTATATTGCTTCAGAATACAAAGCCTGCTTCAATTTGCCATGTAACCTATTAGAGTATTCAAGGAATGTTCAGCTTTTTTCTTGTCCAAAGAGTGCATTCATTTATTTTACATCAAGTTTGAAAATTAGTGATCCAACAGTTAATTATGTTTGCAGCTAGGTAGATGACTGACATACTACAGTGTATTTAAGTGCATTTAGGGTATTTTAAGATGAATTTACTTGAATGGCATAATCACATAGCTTTCATTATCACTTTGCTTTTAAATTGTGCATCAAATTTTGCTAAGTTCACCATGCCTTAAGAAATCTAAATTCTGTTTTCAATCTTAGCTTAAAGGCCTTAAGAACTCTCCTTCTTCTTTTGAAGGACTCGAAGGGCAATTGCAGCAAAGCAATGTCACTCAGGCATGAAAATGTTTTTATGATTACTAAAACTCCACCTCAATGTCTTGTATGAGAGAGCTCAGGGCTGACCAGGCAGGCCTGTGTTGTTTTTAACACATAAGACATCAGAATTTGAATTTGGTAGTCATTTTATTCAGTGAATATTGAGATGAAATTATTTTTGATGCCCTAAGGCCGAAGTTGCTTTCTAGGAGCTTCTTAAGCCAGTGGTTGAAATGCCAGTAATGTGAAATTCAGGGAGGAATACCAAGGCATTTGAATATTTCCAGAGGTGCAGGTGATGTATTGAAATGATACTCAAATGAAAGAGCCCGGAGGTGAAAGAAAAGCAGAAACCAGGAATTTATCTCACCTCATCTTAGACATGTGCAGTGTATATATCAATGTCTGAGCCAAGCAGACATTGCTAATCAGATTGCCTTTACAGACAAGGGAGAGAAACAGCTGCTTTTATAGCTGGATGCATTTGATGGAATTTGGATGTCTTGTTTAGGATGATATAATTCCCACCTAAGAAGTGTCTTTTTCTTTTCATTAACTATAAAGGAATACAAAAATGTCTAGATTAGATGCAGACATGTAGATAGCTGTGTTTGGTTAAATAAATGTCACTTTGGAACACTGTTAATAGTGGCAAGAGCAAATTGCTTTGCACATCTCTTTATGACTTTTTTTATTTTAATAACAGTCGAGTGTTATTGAAAATGTACAATAAGAATGTTAAAGTGTGCCTGTAAATTCTAATTAAAAACTAAAATTGGAAAATATTATTTCTCTAACATAATGCTTTGCTTTTAAAGAAGAGAATTTCAAAAAATAAATCATTAGTTGTCGTTTTGCAGTCTTTTACTGTCTGTTTTAAAAAATGCTCACAGATCAAAGGGGCTTCTTACATTCATCAACACAACAATGTTCTGATGTATAAAAGTATGGAACAGCTCAGATGAGCCATAAAGAACAAATAAGCAGCATTATCAAAAGCTTGTCAGCAGTAGGTAAATCTGAAGGGGCTAGTTTGCAGTCTGAAAAGAAAGCAACACAAATCTTTCAAATAGGTCAGACAAGAAGCTGTGAAATTCCATCCATGCTTATATACGTATAATCATGAAGTGACTTTCACAAATTCCATTTAATATTAATAACAGTAATAAGCACAGCTGTGTGATTCAAACAATCTGATAATATTTACATGATATATTTTTTAATTACAATATGAGTTTAATTGCAATAACTGTATTATCAGAGTTCTTATCATATTGGTCCTTCTTCTTCTTCTCCTTCTGCAAGCATTTTATGCCTTCAGCTCGCCTCATTCTCACTCCTCTGTGTTCCTCTCCTTCTTCTTTAAGAGGGTCTTATTGCTACTTCTGGTACCATAACCAAATAACTCTGCAGCACCATTTCATCCAGAGGCGTCAACATGTGCTCCGTATTGCTCATCATGGTGTGACTCTTGGCGACGGTCCTGTGCAGGGCCAGGAGCTGGACTTGGTGATTCTTGTGAGTCACTTCTAACTCAGCATATTCTGTGATTCTGTGATCATTTTACTTATTTTCAAACTTCTTGTTTATTTCCAAACATCTTATTTCAGTGTCTTTTATTACCGCTGTTCATAATTTGTGAAGAGATCTTAACTGCCTTTTCTAAATTGATGCTGAGGTCAATTTCTTCAGTTAAGCGTTTAGTCTGAAACGTTTAGTTTGCCTCTTTGCCAATTTTGTGGAGATCTGAAATTGTTACCAGTTGTCTCAAAAGATAAGTAATGCTGTCTCACGGCAAAAGTTTTCATCTTAGCTCTCATTTAAGGTAATATAAACACAATCACTTAATGCACTCCTTCTCAGACTTTAAGATGTGTACTTTTGACCTTTATATCAGGAAAAAATGATTGTTCAATTGCAAACTTTGAGATTTAGCTCATAGACAGTCTTTAATCCATGATGATACCGCCCCATCTCACAAGATTAATTAGCTCATTACAACTTTCTCAGGAAAAATCTTGACAAAGACAACCTGAAAATATTTCATCTCTGTTCTTCACTTTCCTCTTACACACAAAGAAATGTAGCACTGAAATAAAACACTGTAACAGGGAAGGAAATGTGTCAAATTCAAGGTTTTCTTCATAGTCACTAGAAATCATCCCCACCTTGAAGTTTCCAGCTTTGGAGACTGAATTCATGTTTATTGTTTATAAACCTAATTCATAGTATTTTTTAGTTTTTTTTAAAATTTAATCCAAGTAGGTATAAATTGTTATGAGAAATTTTGACAGTAGATATAAAACTGGGGTGAAATAAGTAGACTTTATTTACCAAAGTGGGATTTTTCTTTTTGCTTTCAATTTTAGTTTCAAAAAATATTATCAGGGCATTCAGATTTGTTGAGGTAGCCTGTTTCAGGATTTTTGTTTAAATATGTTGATTTTTTTTTTTCAACAATTCATGTTCTTTAAACAGTTCCTACATCTGTATATATAAAACCAGAATTGTATTTGACTTTAGATATAATAGAATATTTTAGAACTTTCCTTCAGGAAGACTTTTTTGAAATAATGAAGATTCTTCCTAATTGAAAGATAGTGAGACTTTGAAGTAATGAAATTCTTCTCAAAGGAGGATCACTATATTTTGAAGTACTTGAAAGCAATATAAAGTTCATTCTTGTTAGCTGATTGACTTGAAAATAACCTAAAATCTGTTTGCTTGGAAAGATGCACAGGAAATTTTTACTGGTGGTGCCATATGGAATAATTACAGCGACAACTCTCGAAAGGGTAAAGCACTAGGATCTGTTTTGTACAGTCAGAGCAGTAAATTAATACCCCAAGGATTAACTCACCAACGTCTGAAGTAATCAGTTGTGCAATAATTGTATCATAGACACTGAATTTGACTCAGCTAAGCTGTCACTGTCCTTCTGCCAATCTGGATTGCTAATGGAAACACTGTCTGCTGAGGAGGAATTGGGACAGGTCTAGCATTTGACTGTGTTCCAAGCGACCACGTTGACACAGGTATCTGGTCATGATATCAGGACAGCATTTTGTACATTTATTTATTGCTTTGTATTCATCTTTTTGTGGATCTATTGATGAAAATCCACACAAGTCTGTGAATGCTTGGTAATAGGTAATTACAGAATGAGCCTGTTTGTCATGTAATAGTTTTCCGTGTAAACACTGACATTTTTTAACTACACATTCAGTGTTTCATGGCACTTTCAGGCAATGTTTCCAGTGAGTCTGTAGAAAGTAAGACAGCTTTGATAATCCTATATATGCTATATATACTTTGCGACAGAGCATTGTAAATCCCCACTTTCTCAGGGAGAAAAATGTGTTGAAACACATTCAAACAAGGACAGTGTTTTCCACTGTTAAATTCAAGATGAAAAATGAGTTCATTCTAGTAAGTGTGGCTAGTTATTTTTTTTTAAATTTTTTTATATAGTAGAAATGGTCTTTTTAAAGTCAGAATGATTTTAATTAAAGCTGAGAAAATGCTTTTCACTAGTTAAGGAGATGGCTTTTTGAAATTTAATAAGCTGCATAAAAATATATGTTTTAACAGGATATTTGACTTCAATTTTTAAAAGACTGAGTATCAGAGACTATTTTAGTATGAAAGTGAACTTTTCGTATGCACACAGAAATCCTGTGTGCAATATCCTGCACATATAAATAAATAGCAGAGCTGGAGAGCCTGTACTCTTCAAATGATGCAGATGATTCACTTTCTTTATGTATTAAATGTAGATTCTCATGCTGTGTATTGAAGTGGTTGCAATAAGCCCTGTATTTACTTTTGCACCAACTAAGCTGTACTGCTTTCAAAGGATGTTATTTTTGTTTATAGAGACCTTCATTTTGATAATATATTAAATGCAGTGAAATGAATACAGACGTTCTGTCTGCTTTGTGATAAAGCTAAATTAATACTCAAAGGATTAACCTTCAGTGTGCAGTGTACTGACTACTATTTTAGAAATTACTATTAATTGCTTTTTAAAATATGGTTCCACCAAAGACATTGCTCATGAAGGGGGCAGGGGAAGGGGGGGTGCAGGAGAGGAGAAAAACTCTTCTAGTCCAACACGAGTGAAATATTCAAACTCACCATCTTTTTACCACCATTGTATCTGCTCTAATAATTTCAATTAAGTGCTGAGGTCTTTCTGATTTTTTTTTTTTATTGTTGTTGTTGTTGTTTTTATCCTCATTTTCTGAAAATATTTTGTTGCTATTCCGTAACATTTATATTCTTCATGTTAAGGAAAGCAGAACTCAGATTCTAGTGCCAACTGTATGCCAACAAATTAGCCTTCTGTAAAGCATCTCATGTACCATAAAAAATTACAGTGTTTCAAAATAATCTTTAGTTAATTTCAGTTATGTCTTCCTTGTGAATTGTTATAGGAGGTGTTGTTTTCTGCTGTGGTTATGAGCCTCCTGAAGTCAAGGGCATGACGTTAGGTCAATGCCCGTGGTACATTTAAACAAGAAAGGACTATTGGATTCGAGTAGTTTTCCTTGTAAACATATGGCATGTTATCTGAAGATAGAACCTCATTATACATAAAAGGTCTTGAGCAAATCACAGAACAACGTCATGAAGTTCTAAAAAGTCTTTTCTGATCCAGCACTGAGAAACAGTTGCTTAAAATGGATACAAACAACAGTTTTACTGACAAATGATTATCTGAGCTTAAAAAACAAATTTAAGAAAAGTCCAGCCAACTCTAGACTTGCAAAGAAAATATCACAATCATATGCCTTCAAATGCACTGCTTATCATGTATAGCAAAAATAATTAAACTCCCTTTAAAAGAGAATATTGCCAGATTTTTCGTGCATCAGTGAAAAAGGCAAAGATGGATATTTCCACCAAGGAATACTTTTACTGAGGACCTATATGAAGATTTGAAGCACCTGTTTGAAGTACTGTTATATATAATCTGACTCATATCAAGTACTTTACTTCCAGGCGAATATATAATAAACTCAAGAAGTAATTAAAATATATTTCCATACAGAAGACGAGAAGTTGAAAATACTTTGTCTATTAAACTGAATCACACTTCAGAAGACTAAGAAATGCGATCTGTTAGTTACAAACCTTGCTCATACTGAATGTGTATTAGCCCTAGGATTGTGGTCTCAAATAAATCTGATGTCATTTCACCCTCCTACTTTAGCCTAATCTCTTTCCCGTCATAAAAAGATCTACCTGTGTTTTAAAACCATCATGTACTTTGATAATGATGACCTAAATTTAATGTAGCCTATCTTTTGGGTTGGTCTGTATTTTATTTATGTATTTCTATGTATTTTTATGGGATAATTTTTCTGATCTCCAATACTCAAATCCAGAATAGTTTTTGAGCTGTAGCTCCTGTTCTTTGAAAAATTTTGAACTTTAGAAAAAGCTTATATCCACTTCTTGATTAAGCCCTTCTATAAGGAAAAGGTACTTTCAAAATTCAGGTTTGTTGTCTACATATAGTTCAGTATTTTTGATGATATTATGAGCCTTTTTCTCTCTTTTCAGAGCATTTTAGTTGTACTAAGATATATTGTGGAATCATTGTCAGGAGTGGTATTTGGTTCCAATGCTGTAAAGCATCGTATAAATTCTGGTTATTCATTATTTTTTCTTAATTTAGTAAATCATGCTGACTTTGATACTTCTGGCAGACAACCCAGTGCCAGGCCCCTCCGGACACAGACAGCCTGTGCCAGCCATGGAGCTGCTGGTGGCACTGCTCTTTGCTCTCTTTTGCCTGCACAAAGTCACCATGCATGCACTGACTATATAAGTTTGCCCTGTCTCTCCTTGGAAGTAGTTTAAAAATATATCTCAGAGGCTGTATATGCAGAAGATTTTGCACATGTTCAAAGCCAAACGTGTGATTGCGTTCTCTACTGGCTCAGTTCCAGAGCGCCTTATGAAATGCGAGCAAATTATGGGAATTAAAAACAGAAAGAAAATTATTTAATAAGGCTCACAATGCTGTTTTTGTATGTAGTGGTGTGATTGTTTTCCTGAAGTACAAAAAAAAAGTAGGAATTATCTTTCATTTTGCCCCTTTCTCCTGAGAACAATTTTTTAAAATGGGAAGAAATTTACATACTGTAGTGGAAGATTTTCAGAATAATGTGGGGGTTTCTTTAATCTCAAGGATAGGATAAATACCATGTAACAGTACCTAAATATTTGAGAAAATCTTTGTGCAGTGAATTTTCTATACAGCGCATGTAAATAGTTTGTAAATTGAACTTGGTACCTGGAGAATAAATTAATTTATATAATATGTACCTGTCTTTCTCACTTACACTTTTTGTGGGTATTGCTGAGCATTTTCAAATTATGAACTCACACTAACTTTATAGCCAAATGCCTTCTACTCCATTTTTCAACATGTACATTTCTATGTAGGTGAAAATTGTCAAAATGC
This sequence comes from Cnemophilus loriae, assembly GCA_013397755.1. Lineage (NCBI taxonomy): Eukaryota > Metazoa > Chordata > Aves > Passeriformes > Corvidae > Cnemophilus > Cnemophilus loriae. The sequence goes on from VZTF01001983.1 coordinate 3,517,045, forward strand.
AAATAGAGACACTTGAATGACAATAAATCATGAAACCTTTTGGAAATGGCTTTACCTTAGTTCATTTCATCCTATTCACATAGGGATTCTCTAAAATAATCCCTATTTCTTGCTAATCACTGTTGTAAGGGAATATGTAGAGTTTCTCTCAGAAAAATAGAACCCACAAACACAGATTTGCCAGAGTGGTGATGGAGAGACAGACAGGGAACTGATCTGCCATCACTTCTGTGAGTATAATTTGGTTTTTTGCTTGTTTTTCAAACTTACCTCACCTGATGCATACTTGTATTTATATTAATTAATTTTTGATTACCTGACATGCATTAAAACTTTATAAAAAAATAGTAACCTTCATTAAACAAACATTAAACAAAACGAGAATGCTAAGAAATGTTATCACAGAGGATGGCCACTTTTAAAACACGATAAAAAGAAAGATAGGAACGAAAACATAAAAGAGGGTTCAAACCAATAAGATGATTATCTTCTATAACCTTTATAGTTGCACTGGACACACAAAATCACTAAAAATCAATCATATTCAAAAAGAAACTAGGTGATAATTATACATCTCGGATCATTCTACTTTATCATACAAGTTTATTTCTGTGTATTAACTTGAAATTATATGAAGGTTGAAAATTGCAGTGGTCAGGCATTAAGAAGTTAACAGCAAAGGATCTTATGGGGAAAAAAAACAATTTATCATATAATTAATTACTACCAGAATGCTTAGCAGAAACGGATTCTATAAATCTCTTGGATAAAAATAACATTCAAGAAATATTCTTCATACGTTTCTTCTCTCTGTAATTAGAATACTAAATCTCTTTATATATACACAGCCTTACTGCTTGATGGCTGTTACAGTGCACCCAAAACCCCTCAGAACTATACAGTTTAAATGAACAGAGGAATTTGTAACTTAAAAAAAAAAAAAAAATTGAGACAGCTAAAACATTTAAGCTAGGTTTGGTCCTTAGACATGAAATAATCTGCGTATTTGGAATGATTTGTGAAGAAACTGGATATTGATAAAGGTTTGATAAAGAGAAGTTACAGATTGGAACCATGCCAATGAAAAAAGCAAAAAACCACACCTGAATTTCTTACTTGAAAAATTTTTCCGTCTCATTGCTAATGAAGTTTAAATGAGACCACACCATACTGAAATGATTTGTGGGACCTATTGAGGACCTACATAACTTTACAAAGTGTAAGTGAATTATAGCCTGTACATTTGGCTTTCAGATCTAAGCTTTTGAGAGCTTTCAAAGCTATTCTAAAAGTTTTCTGAAAGAGTTGTGTCATTTGAAGTAATTAGGGCACTTAACAACTATGGATGAGATAAAGGTTTTTTTCCCTGCCAGTTATGACCAAAGCATAAAAATTTGGTGCAATGGATAAAAATAAAAGTGCTTCAGCACTGCAGTCACAGAAATGTCTAGAGTATACTATAGTTACACTTCAGCTTTCTCTGAGGTGACTCTTTCAGGTGTGATAGCCAACCCCCAAGGCCAGGACTGCAGCTTAAGCTCTAAAACCCGTGGGTAAATTTGCCCACCGACAGCTTGGTCACTTCAAGACTTCCATACCCCAGTGCAGTTCAAAATGAGAGGTTGATGCTGAATCTGCATTCTCTTGGGAGTCTCGCAGGCATCAACGTGCTGCTCTTAGTGCTCCTTCCTCTCCTGAATCTGACATCCATGCACTGCCAAGTTACTGAGCTGAATTCTTTAGGACACGCACACACTTTCCCAAGAGCTAGAACAAAGGAATTTTTAGTTTTGTACGTGCTTCCATACAGGTGTGCTCAAATTATTGAGCAGGTATGTCTGTACTCATTTGGTTTTCAAAAACTCAACTAAATGTCTGCTTAAGGACCTTAATGTTTCCAGGCAACAAAAGAAGTGATCATGATCTCTACACTAATTTTGTTTTCATGTATTAAAATGTGCCAGTGATGTTCTATGATTTCTAAGCTTTCCATTAAACTTCATTTCCATAAAACCACAGGGGTGTTAGGTGGGGTTTTTTATGTTGCATGAGAAATAAAAGATTTTAGTGAGATCATTAGAAAATTTCTAGTTTGTCTAAGAGAAAATTCAAAGCTTCTCAAACGAACAATGTATATGTGGATAATCTAAAGACACTGAAAACCACTCTTTATCATCAAAATAAGTCTTAAGTGTGTGTTTTAGTATAGTGACTATCTTCAGAGAAAATGGCCCAGGTGTGAGTAATTACTACTTTTTGCTAGTTTTCTATGTGAGTTTGGACAACAGGAAAATATTCCAATACTGCCTTATCTTCTTGTGAATGTCTTTTTGTTGCACACACTGCATCAGCATTTGAGTAGTCAATCTATTATAATTCCTACAACAAAAGAAAAATTTAAAATTTCTATGCCCAGTAAACAAAAGCAAACAGGATAAGTTGACCAAAACCTCTTTTGATTTTTTTGATAAAGAAATTCCCCACTGCAGCAAGATGCTTTGCAATCAAAAAAATTTCAGGTTATCTGTATTTTGAAGCCACTCTGTCAGAATACTCTACAATATCTCAAATACCTTGTGTAATGTTGCTAGCGTTTACAGCAGATTTTAAATGCCTTTAAAAGCTAATGTCGGAGAGTATGCTTTAGAATGTCTATTATTATCTTATTTTGTCACTAAGAGCTATTAATCTCAATAACAAACGCTTCCTGGAAAATAAACAGTACCCCGTATTTCTCTCCATGTTGCAGCTGCAATTATTGCCACAAATTTTCCTGATTTGAACAAATATTAACTTAGGAAATAATTACAAGCTGTAGTAAATTAGATCGTCTGATCAGAGCATAGTGTTAATAACACTAAGATTGTGGGTTCAATCCCTGTACAGGCCATTTACTTAAGAGCTGGACTCGATGATCCTTGTGGGTCCCTTCCAACTCAGAATATTCTGTCAATCTGCAAAATAAACGGAAAGTGAAGGACAGCTCTGCTCCCTGGAGGAGCACATTAAGGTTTAAGAATACAAAGGTGTCCAATAACCACTGGAACCTCGCAAATGAGTGTATAATCCCCACAAAATATGAAGCTGAAACTAATTTGGATATGGCAGACTTTGAAAGCTGCAAACAAAATTTACTACCTAGAACTAGTAATAATATTGGCTGTCCTAAAACTTTATAACCTTCTTTTAAAGATGGATAAAGGCATTTTACATTCTGCTTATTTATTAGATATTTGCATCAGTACAATGGTGAGTAGTTCAGTAGTTTGAAGGGGGATATCTAGGTGATTCAAAGATTCATGGCTATAAATGATAGAACTAGTATAGCAACCTTCTGAAATGTCAGTATGCAGTATGAAGCCTATTAAAGGTCCTCTTTTTCACAGAGAAGTTAAATAATTATTACTCAGAAAAACAGAGTACAAATCTAAACATTTAGAGACAGTCAAGAATTCTTGAAAGACTTTTGTCTTGGTACATTTTAGATAAATCCATATTTCCAGTCCAGCAACTGTTTATCTTTACTCCAATGAGGGGTGAGATGTGAATCATGATGTCTCTTTTTTGTGCTGCCATATGGAAACCAAGGAGAGTCGTTGATCATGGATTCTCCATTTCCACTCAAATTATGAACTAGGACTCAGCAGACCAGGTTATGATTTCATACTTTCCACTTACCCATGCCCAGGCATGAAAAAGCCAAGTCAGCGCTAATGCCCATATGCCAGATACAGTTTTAAAGAACACATTTAATTTTGAAAGGCTCATAAGCCAGAATATTCATATACATAATGTATATATTTTTGTTACAGCTAGACAAGCTAAAAATCATTATTTAGATTTTTTTGCAGATGAAAGATGAAAGTAAGCAAGAGGTTGACTATAACTCCGTGAAAAATTAATAATGGCCACATGTAGTGTAATTATAATAGATTTGCAAAGTGAACAAGAGCAATCATGAAGCAGTGGAAGAAATCCCAGAAAGACATCTAGTCCTGGTCTCTCCCTTCATAGCCTCTCTGGAATGTTTCTGTTGTGAAATGGGGAAAAAATTCTTTGTCGGGAAAAAAAAATCATCTGCTTTATGCCAAAAACTAAAATCCCAAAAAATGTTTAATTTTTTTTATAAATAAGTTTAAACAGGAAAGAGGCTGTAACTGGCAAGAGCTTCATATTCAAAAAGGTCAGATTCCCTGGTACGTTCAGATTAATGAATCCATATGTGAAGTTTATGGCTGCTTTGAGTCACCAAAGTAGTGCTTTGAGTAAAAACACCTCAATATCCCTTCCTTGATGCATAGGAAGTGCTGCTTATTCCACTCTTTTACTACTTGCACCTAATCATAAGCATTTTTTTCCCCACATAGCTCATGCATCCATTTGGATCACAGCTGCTTTTAGCATACAGAATACCTTCAAATATGCAATTATTCCAGGTTGAGATCAACTGAATAATGTTATTTCTAAGCTTCCTGAGCAAATTTAATTTTTTTTTAAATCCTAATTTTCACATATTTTTAATTTAGAATCTGTTGTCTTGGGTTTGATTTTTTTTTTTCCTAAATAAATGACACTATGTTACCTTTATATAATGGCCTTACCCCATGTCTTAAATTCTATGGTAACCAATATAAAACATCTGGATTTGAAGCAATGGAGTGTAATTCAGCAGATACACAACATAAGACTGTGTCAGGAGCACTTCCTAATAGCTGCTTAAGTGGTAGGAACACAGAAATTAGGTAGGCAGAATATGATACTTGATGTTACTTGAAGCACAGCAATAATTCTTTAAATTGCTATCCATTAACTCCCTGCAAAGTCTAAATCATAAGTTAATTGATTTCTCATAAAGCACAAGAAATATTACTGTAGGAACAAAATGCCAACTTTGTGAGTTGGAAAACTCCAAGTAAATGAAAAATAAACAAGCATCAATGAAAAAAAGTTACATAATTTTAAATGCAGGAGTTTTGTTAACTTTTCAGAATAATTCTGTATACTTCTCATGTAGTTCTCTGAAAATCCTGGATATTTTTGGACAATATGGATACCTGGGTGTTCCTGTTCAAAGTACACTGTAGCATAATGAATAATACATTTACAAGTGTAAATGTATTATCCATTAATGTATTTTCCATTGTTAATATTTTCTGAGTAATTGTTGAAGTTACTGGAGTATTTTCCTACCTCAAATTGGTTATTTCTGCTTAGTTTTACATTTTCAGGTTTCACACTAATTAAAATTAGCATTTTACTTCTACTCCTCAAGAGTTCTGGGTAGTTCCTAGCCTGATAAATCTAATAGCCAAGACACATTGCCACTAACACCTCTGATGTAAATCTCCTTCCCCTGGCACAGGTTAGCCTGTCAAGAATGGACCTTGGAACTGGGCTTTATCTCATAGAATACTAATTGTCACGGGCTAAAATTGTCTCAGGAGGATGCTCAGAAACAGTACAAATGCAAGTCTGTAAGTGTGTAGCCTCAAGCTTATGTTTCACTAGTACACATATATATTCCATGTGGCTACTTCCACAGTCATACTGAGGAGTGAAAGTCTCACTATAAACACAACTTGTGTCTAGAAAATTGATAGATAAGCCAACATCACCAGGTGTCAGAGTGTGTTTGATAGGGATGAGGGTTATGACACGGATATCCACCCCTTCCGGCTCACTCTGATACTGTTGGCTTGACTAAAGACCTCAAAGACTACTCATGAAAATTAAGTAGAGGAAATAAGAAACAGTTACACAGAATGTATAAGATACCAAATTTTCCAGGATTTTTGCTGGTCTCAGCCCTGAAGATCAACAAAAGTGTATTGGAGCGTAAATTCATCCTCTCAAAGGCTTCTAAAAGTTTGACAGGCTTTCTGAACTGTCTGTGAAGAGTCAGACTCACATTCAGGAAGCCGTGAAAAGCATACCAGTGAGTTTTCCAACCTGATTTTGATAGTGATGATGCTGTCATTACATTAACATTTTGAGGACTTGAACACATTTTTAAATAGGATTATATAATATATAATATTCTGTCATCTAGACATTTCTAAACTGGCAAGATCTCCTCAAATGCTTGAGATGAATCATTTATCTCACTTAATTTTAGATACTGAGAGTGTAGAAATCTGAGTTCATGTAGGTTTTTTTGGAGAATTGAAGACAATGATTGAGAGTCGCACTTCAAGGAGGCAACTCGCCTGACTTATTTTAAACTTTGAAATAATGTTTAGATTTATCGCTAGAGGTATAAAACAAAAGAAATATAAAACTCAGTAAAGATCTCAAGAATCTTAATTGATCATTGTACTTTGCCTGTTCTGTGCTGATTATAAATATTCTCTCTCTGATTGAAAGAAAAAGGAGAGGGAAGGGAAGGTTCCGGGAAGGTTCCGGNATAATTATGGAGGAGATTTTGAATATTTTTTTTTAATATTGAACTCCTTCTCTATTCAATCAAGAAGTTTTGACTGACTTGACCCATAACAAATGTGAAATCAATTCTCACTGAAAATCTCCAGAAGGTAGAAAATATTCTATTTTTTCCAATTTTTCCTTTGTGTGCTTAGAATTTTATCTGATACAATAAAACTAATTCTCATTTCTGGTCAAAAAATTTCAACATTGCACTTGGGTTACTTTGACATAAAATAAGGCCAAGTATATAGTTAAATCATGCAGTTTTGCTCTGCAATATTATGGATTTGCAGTCTTGCTTTTGATAATGCTCAATTAAACTGATTGTATATAAAGAAAAATGAGTCAAACACCAATCTACACAGTTAAGCAGTCAAACAGTTGATAAGAATTCCTCAATTGCAGTGAATTATGAGTTCTTCTGATTTCTGAACAGAATTTCTTCTAAATCATAAACAGAAACCCTAATTAACATTAGTGTTGCCCTGGTAAAAAAACCACAACAATATACTAATGATCTTGCAACATTGGCCTAATACATGTATGAATTTTGCTTTTCTGGACTTCCAAAATGAAAACTTCACTGGAAGACAATTTAAAACTTAATTTATTGCCTGCATTGGATTTTCCCAAAATGTTTGTCATGCACAATATTTTGTGGCATACAGAATTTAGGAATGAATGGGTTTAGGCAAAGAAGTTCCTTAAACAGAGCTATGCTGTAACTCACAAATAAAGATAGTCAATATGGTTCTAATATTTTATCTGTATATACTGTATCTGGTATTATTCAGTCTACAGTATAAGCCCAACAAATATTTCGCTTAGAATGCAGACTCAACATTGATTTTAAGTAAGAGAGAGCAATATCTGTTATATGTTATTAACCACCAGAGCCACAAATCATTATTAATGACGTACTAGCAACAGGAAACCTGAGAAAATTAAAATAGTTGCAACTGCAAAGCTTCTGGGTTTCGTGGCTGGTAATTTTGTGGCTTTTTTATTTATTTGTTTGTTTGCTTTTACTGCTATTTATTTATTTAAAGTTTATATTACAGAAGAACAAATTTTGTTTATCAGTTTATCACGGAGAAAAAATTCAAGTAACAATTGCATAAACTAACAACACAGGCAGTGCCCGATCGTAAGAGCAACTCATATTTCAGACAAAACTAATGGAAACACAAGACAAGACTAATTTGGCAGTAATCTTTTAAGACCTTAGAAAATTTTTGACAACACAAGAGCATTAAAACAAAAGCATATATTTTTAAAGCAATTTTTATCTGCTGAGTAGCTATATAAAAGGAACTAGTGTCGTAGCTCTATATTTTTTTTTACAAAACTAAAATCTCCTTATTTCACCATGTTACAGAAAAGATACAATGTCGTATGAAAATTACCTTTTTTTTGCCTTTTAGTCTGTTTTTCGCCACAAAGTCTTTACTAAAGTGAGCCTTTAAATTTTAAATTTGACTCTGTGAGATAAGGTATCTGAATTTGTCTCAAGATGTTGACTTGATATGATTTAACATCTTCTGCCCAAATAATATTGAAAAAAAAGCCACCCCATGGCTCCCTGCGGTGAAATCTGCCAGCTCTAATGATCAAGGTTAAGTACAAAAGATATGCTGCAGCTGAGATAACAGGTCTATACCTAAAGCTTACTTCAGAAAGTTAATTATTTGTGACAAAAAGGTGGTATATAAATGCCACTGATGCAGGATGGCTATTTGTTGTTTCAATCCACACCACTCAGCCCTGGGAACTGTTCCTGAGTGGAATCACACAGAACAGCTGTTGCTTTTGTTTTTATAGCTATAGTTAGAGTATGAACCCTGTTTTAACCACAATGAAGCAACACGGATCTAAGCTAGTAGCAGTCTTTGGAAGTAATGAAATTCATTGAACTGTATTAAAAAATCTCTGATTCCAAATCATATCCCTGTTTGAAATTTAATGACATGGGTTTCTTTTTTCAGAGGTAGCAGCAACAATCTGATAGGTACAAACAAAAAATAGAGCTATTCCAGTGTGTGATAGAGCATGAGAAAGGAAGCGAAACTCCTGTGCTCAGGCATTGTGTACTTTCCACCAAGGTGTACACTGTGAACAGCATTCAATTTTGGCATTGCCAGGTTCAGCTGTTCCAGTTCTATGCATATATGTAATAGTATTTCCCACTTATTTGAATATTAGCAAAGAAAGATCAAGAAACTGGTGACTCAGCTGATAAACCAGTGTATTATGATCCTGCCTATTCTCAAAAAATATAGCATGCATGTTTGTTACCACATTAATAAAATTCATTTTAGTAATTATGGTTATTCTAAAATTATTATGTCATAAATTTGTAAGCCAGTGCCTTTTCCAGTGCTCATTTTAGACATTCCAGAAGTTGGATGGGAGGGGCCTGTGAAAATCCCAGTTGCACAACTGGTAAATTTGGTACATAATATGTGTCAAAGCCCAGTTTGTGACTTTCATGCAGTGCTAAGTGAGTATTCAGTGAGTAAAATTATCTTTGAATTCACCCCAAGACAGTCTTGTAGAGTACTCTTTTCATTTTTAGTGTGAAAGCAAACAGAGACCTGTTCTAAACTGCATCCATCACTGGTGTCCCCAGGCTACAGCACAGGCTGGCAAGGACTCAAGCTTTAGTAAGAAATCCTTGTGACATTATCCACTTATTTTACTTCATAAGTGCCACCACCACTAGCAGCAAGGAGTGTGTGTGGTGTCACTGGAGCTTACGACATGCTCCATGACATCAGAGAGGGACACAGAAATTATGTTGCTTGTATTTCATACCAGCACTATACACTAGTAAGGCGTGGCAAAATAACTGGTTTGTGTCAAGCACTGGAGCATCTGTTCTGCAATTCATTGCATCAGAAGGTCACTCTCTTTTTCCTAAATGATGTATTTCAGCGCCATGTAGAAAATCTCAAGCAGAAATACCAGGCAACTGAAAGGTTCTCCTTTCATTTAAAGAGGTTGGCACTTTATCTGACAGGCACAGTCAGAGCTGTGGTTTTTCCTATCAGTCACTGAGTTATGCAAATATGAAGAAATAAAGTCAGGACTTTCTTTTAAATTTTATTCTTGGCTCTAATAGGCAATAGATGTTAAATGATTTTTTCTGGACTACTGAGAAAACTCCCAGTCTACAATGATTAAAAAGCTATTACAAACAAAAAAACCCAGAAACTTTGCTTGCCATTTTGTCCAGACTCAAAATTTTACTACACAACAAATACCAGTATTACAAAATTATTGAAACGAAGGGAATTTGTTAAAAATGCATTCAAAAAAAATCTTTTCGTCACAAAAATTCATTATCTTGTATCCTGGTTATTCTGGACCTCAGAAGAGAAGATGAAAGTCTTTATGGATAGAGGACTAAGAACAAAAAATATATATTTTTAAATAATACCGCTTACGTGGCTTTTGCAATTTTATTCCCCAAATAGACATGGCTTCCCAATTGCCACTGATGACTGCATCTAGAATTCTGTGATTTTGAAAGGAATATTTGCTTTACATAGTATCAAAGAAACAGTGGCTATTTCCAAAAATACAAGTGTCTGACAGATACTATTTGCAGAGGTTACACAGGATTCTTCTTACTCAGGTCACAATAACTGAGGAATAACTGTCTCTGAAACTGACTGAGCTTCGTAAGTTAAGAATGTGAAGGAGACAGAGAGAAGGCAGCCATACCCAGGCAAAGAATTTTGTTACATGTTGAATTAATAAATCTTGTCATATGCTTGTTTGGTGATTCCCAGAAATAATAAATTGTAGATGACATTTGCTTTGACTGATGCTATAAACTGTTTCTCTCCTGTTTCCTAAAGGAACTGGATGATATCTATATGTGCCAAGTGAAAACTGAACATATGTAATGCTAAGCAAAGTCATAGTGCTTGCTTGCTTGCTGATTTCTTCTAAAATTTCAGAAAAGAAGTTTCAAATAACATCTGTGGTGATAAAAATAACAAAGAATGCAATTTCAGGGAAAAAGTCTCTTTTAATTTGAATAAAATAGCACATTGATTATAGACTTTTGTGCAAACTGGTGTATTCCTGATACGTTCAAAGGAAGACAGGTAGATATCACTGTGCAGAATTTATTACATTAGGACTCAATATTGAATTTTTTGGCTAATAGAGCCAAAAATATTTTATGTATAAAAGTATTGATACTGTAAGACTGGGAAAAGCAGTGTTAATTGGAAATGTTGGCATATATACTGGCTGATAAATTAACCAGTGATCACTTTACCTAACAGAGTTCTAAAACAATGGTTGTTTCCTGCTTCTCAGAAGAAAATTTGGTGATCAGAAGGAAAGTCAAAAGGCATACCAAACATGAACTTCTCAGTTTTTCTTACCTTCTTATTTTGTACATATTGAAGCTGAAAAAGCAAGGAAACGAAATTAAAGCTGATGCAGCACTTTGTGGTGGGTTGTGCCTGGTTAGATGCCAGGTGCCCACCAAAGGTGCTCTATCCCCTACTCCTCAAACTGGGCAGAGGAGAGAAAATACAGTGCAAAGATCATTAGTTGAGATCCGGAGAAGGAAAGCTCACTCCCCAATTACCTTCATCGGCAAAACAGACTTGCCTTGGGGAAATTGGTTTAATTTATTACCAGCGAAATCAGAGGAGAGGAACGAGAAATAAAAACAAATCTTAAAAACCCCTCCCTTCTTCCCATGCTCAACCTCACTTCCAATTTCTCTACATCCTCCCTCACAGTGGCACAGGGGGATAAGAAATAGGGGCTGTGGCCAGTTCATTGCATGCTGTCTCTTCTGCTCCTTCCTCCTCACAAGCAGGACTCTTTACACCCTTCCTCTGCTCTAGTGTGTCCCTGCCATGGGAGACAGTTCTCTGAATTTCTCAAAAACGTGAGTCATTTGCAGGGGCTGCCATTCTTCACGAACTGCTCTGGCGTGGGTCCCTTCCACAGTATTCAGTCCTTCAGGAACAGGCTGCTCCAGCGCGGGTCCCCAGTGGGGTCACAAATGCTGCCAGCAAACCTGCTCCGGTGTGGGCTTCTCTCTCCATGGAGCCACAGGTCATGCCAGGAGCCTGCTCTAGTGCAGGTTTCCCATGGGGTCACAGCCTCATTCAGGCATGCACCTGTTCTGGTGTGGGGGCTTCCACAGCGTGCAGGTGGATTTCTGCTCCGCTGTGGACCTTCACGGGCTGCGGGGGCACAGCTGCCCCACTATGGTCTGCACCAGGGGCTGCAGGGGAATCTCAGCTCCAGTGCCTGGGGCACCTCCTCTCCCTCCTTCTTCACTAGGTTTGTTGTCTTCAAAATTGATCCTCTCAAATATTCTTACTTCTATCTCTGGCAGCTTTTGTTCTGAAGCAGATTTTTCGCCTCTCCTTGAATCTTTTATCCCAGGCATTCTACCACTGTCACTGATGGATTCGGTCTTATCTGGCAGTGAGTCTGTCTTGAAACTAGCTGGCACTGACTCCACTGGACATGGAGGAAGTTTCTCACAGAAGCCACCCTTGTAGCCCTGCCACTACCAAAACCCTGCCATGCAAACCCAAAACACACTTGAGCAATCCTTTGCTGTAACCATGCTGGTTTCAGCAGATACCTAGGTAAACATTTGTAGAATGAAATAATATTTTTACTACATCGAATTATAGAATCATAGAATGGTTTGGTTTGGTTTGGTTTGGTTTAGAAGAGACCTTGAAGATCACCCAGTTCCTAGTTCCAACCCCCTGCCATGGGCAGGGATACCTTCCACTAGACAGCTTGCTCAAAACCTCACCCAACCAAGATTTTTCCCTAACCTTCCTTTTATCACTGACATACCTATAGAAGCTTTTCTTGTTGCCCTTGACATGTCTGACCAGATGTAATTCTATCAGGGCTTTAGCTTTCTTAAACTGATCCAAGAAAAAGCATTTGGAGATACACTTGAGACAGCTATCAAAATTTATTTTTGAAATTAAGAGTGAAGGGCCATTATAGACTGAGGTTATAGCTTTGTAGGTTAAATAGCTCTATGAACGTTATGTAGGAGGTCATCTTGCCACAGATGGCAACTGGACTGTGAAATGATGGAACATTTAAAAAAAAAAAAACACTGAAGTGTCCTGAGTGGTATTAATGGAAGTTTATCTATCCAAGCAAAGAGTGGAAAATAAAAATGAGAGGAAATAAGACTGAGGGTATGTTTGCGGATGTGGCACACAATTGATTTTTAACTGAATATGTGCATCAGCTTAAAGGGAAGGAAATAATAATGGCTCTGGCATTAAGTAATACTGTCAAAGACATACAGTTAAATAAGCTTGCACTGCAAATTGATAAAGGCAGAGAAATCAAAAGAGAAGAATATTTGTACCTAAATTTTGTAACTCAAAAGGTAAGAAAATCATCACAGTTTTATCAAAAAATTGCAAAAATTCATTATTTGTATGCATAAATGTCAAGTGTTGGCAGAGAGACTCTAGAGACAAATAGGATGGAGGGAGAAACATTAGTGATGCTTATCCCAAGATGCCTTTTTACAAAAATGTCTGCAGAGCAGAAAACTTTCTTAAAAGCCCACATACTCTAGTGTGCTTGGGAAGTTATGGATTTGTGGGTACAAAGATCCCCTCTCTGAGATAGCGGCTCAGCCTTGGCAAGTGTCCAAGTTTGTCAGTGTCTTCCTCAGGTAATGAAAAGGAGAGTTCCCTTACTGCCAGCACCTAATTTGCCCTTAGAGCAGGGGAATTAACAATGACCAGGGAAGGCCAGTCACTGTAGTGATTTACATTAAGTGATTTGTTTATTCACTGTATTGTATGTGTTAGTGTGCTTTATTTTGTTCTATTAAGAAAGCAATGTCTGTGGAGAGGAAGGCAGCCTGCTACCAGGATCAAATGAAACCCAGCTCCTTCCTGAAAACATTTGGAAATTCATAAGTTGCTTGAGGGACTTCTTGAGTTCAAGGTGGGATGTGTAGGAAGAAGAAAAGAGAACCGTGAACACTCAGAGTGAGCAGAGAGATGGCCTAGGCAGTCATAGAGTAAACCCTAGAGAAGATCAGAGGGCAGATGCATATTAAAGTCTTAGCGAGGAAGAAATAAGAAAGAATTCTTGGAATCTAGATGAGTCCAGTGGGGATATTCGCTTATCTACCTTTTTTATTATTGTATCACTCTGTTGATCTCATTTTTTCTGTTCGGGAACTATGCACTCCAGTTGTGTCACCATTACTCAATGGTAATGTGCAGACAAAGCTCAATCTTTTTTCAACCGAAATTCCTGTTTTAGAGCTCCTCATGACATTTTAGAACGAGATTCTAAAGAGTATGGCATATGAACTGAGCTACTGATGTTGCCTCAGAGGATTTTACTTGTGTCCAAACATTCAAAGGCTACAAAATATTATTTGTCTAAAATATATGAAGCGAAAGTCTGTGGAGAGAACCTGGCCATTGGTCAATCAGAACCTGAAAGTTCCTTCTTGGTCTGGCTGTAATTCCTGATTCTATAAAGGTAATATAAAATTTTTGTTTCTGTTCCAAAACTCTGCCCTAGCAGAGTGGCATATTGTCTTATTTGTTGAAAATTAACTCCCAGAGGCAATGGTCTACCCAAAAGTTGACCAACACTATTTTCTGAGTTTTGACCTTACAAATAGGCTGGATTCATACCTCTACATTAATCATTAATGACTCTGAGAAGAGTGAAGGACCATCTTGGTAAAGGATCCAATATGGTTTTTTTTTGGTTTTGTTGGTTTTTTTTTTTGGTTCTACAGAAAGATCTTATTAATTCTTCTCTCTTAGCCACTTGGAAAAAATGCACTAAGTATTTTATCTATTAAGTCTTTGACAATCAAATTAGAAATCAAATTAGGTGTACCTTAGTCCAAATTGATTCATAAAACCTTGAGGACCAATGTCAGCTTAGATGGCCTGTGACATCTATGACACAGATACACATTTCCTTTTAATGGCAGATAACCACAGCGGTGGTGAAAGCAGCCCAAACAGTCATGTAGCTATAAGTTTATTCTAGGAATACACCTACCTAAACAAAGCTAATCAGAGTTCACAAGGACTAAGTTTTTCATACAGACATATAGATTAAGGCTGAGACTTACAGTAAAAAATAGGAAACGAAATGTGATATATGTTTGTGTATTTAAGATTCTTTTCCATTTTAGTCGAAGACATGAAATCCACAGAAGGTTTGCATAACCATTTGAGATTCTATAGCTCAGCTATTTCTGCTATAGCATTTGCTTGCTTAATTAAAGCTCTGCTGCTGTAGATATCCAAGAATCAGTCAAGTTAGTTTTCTGTGCATATTACCCTCAAAGTTCATTCACAAATATCTCAGGTCTTAAGTCCTTTGATGGATGCTGTGTTTGTTGTGAGCCCTTTAAATAAAGGTCTTTGATGAGTTTTATATGCTTATCTCCTCCTGGACTAATCAAGTTCACATAAGATACAGCATAACTATAATTTTTATTTAAAAATACCAGAGAAGGAGGGGGCATGGAATTTTCACTTAAAATCCAAAGACAAAATCTTTAAAGAACAAAGTAAGAGACTTGAGACTTCAGGTTTTTCTTAGCCTGAAAGGGTAAAATAGCTTCTGGAAGTTTACTACTCCCAGGCTTAGGCACCTGCTTCATCTTTTCTTCAATCTGAACCTCTGTATGAGAGGCAACAGAAGAGCCCAGAGGACAAATGGAGGACAAACAGCTGGAAAATTGACTCGCTAGCTAAGCGGCTAAGAGAGCCAGCTAGCAGACAGTAGACCAAAACACTGGTATCAACATCAGCTCTTTTTTTACCTAGTAATCTAATATAAAAAGAGTCCAGGGAAGTGATGCCAGACCTCAGGTTGACTCCTATCAGATGCAAACTCTATTTAATAGAGTCAGGAACTATAAGCAGACAGACAGTTCATATGGGTTTTGGTGTTTCATTTTCATGTGCTTCTTTGTCTGTTTAAAGAGACACACAAGCAATGGAGAAAAGAACAGTTAGAAGACAGCACTGACAAAAACTGCATACTAAAATGAGTTTCCACAGTCTGCAGCAAAACTGAATAGTGAATTTCCCCCTTTGCAATCTTGTACAGTACTAGTCGAATAAGAAGCTGCATGCATCAATAGAAGACTTGAAAATCACACCGAAGAGGCAATTCTAAATAGAGAGTGTTCCATGAAGTTCACTGAATGCAAACTAACATCACTATATGACACTTATCTGTGTCAGTTCTCACTATCTTTACCAAAATTTCACAGAAAATGTGGAACTAATAATTTGCTTTGAATAGTACAAAGCTTGGGTTTTCTCCTTATTCAAGATTACTGCCTAGGTAGTTGACATGTCTTTCTTAGAGGCAAGACTTATATGGCTGCAGCCTAAGGTCCTGCCTCAACCATATCAGTTTAAAAAGGATTACTGACAAAAGTGAGGCAAGAGAATTTTGGCCTTTGTAGTCTAGCCATGTTAACTGTATGCAAGTAACACAAGGAGATGTTTTTTGGTGGGGTCTTGACAGAGGACCTGCACGAATTGACAAAAATGGTGTCTTTAATACTAATTTATTCAATTTGGAGAAACCCTGTTTACAAGAAGTGTAAGTTGTGGCATTCAGGATTTTAGAATTATTGATTGATGTTTTTCTCCATGCTGGATACTTAGAAGTAAGAAAAATAGCCCGTGGTATAGTAGATAACCTGTTCTGCATTGTCTGGGCAAAGGAAGTCTGAAATAGTGTCACAGGCAAAATGGAAGCTTTAGACAAGGTTAATGAGGGAGACCCTTCTGACGAGTCACAAAGTTCAGAAAGGACACTGTTGTTTTCTAATGTGCTTCTCAGAGAGGAGTCTAGGAGCAGATGGATCCAATCCTAGTACCAGACTTGGTCAGCAGTTTGTGTCTAGAGGATTATATAGGTGTAGATAAGCCACCATACGACTTTGTCCTGCAGGATTAGGAAGTGGAAACCAAACATGTTCGTATGAACCAGAGTATTTCTTTAAATTGATGATGGCAATGATAATAGACTAAAATACTTCAATTGGAATTACTTACTACACAGTATAGATAGTTATAACCACTAATACAGTACACTATTTATTAAATCAATAATTTTAAATCTAGCTTAGTAATTATTAGGTAGAGATTGATGTTACTCATAGCAGCAATGGTGGGCAAGTCTCTTTCTCTAAGCCTTGAGGATTAACCTTGAATGGTGTCTCCCACTCATGGGAGGACTCTCCCCACACACTCCTAGGAGTGTATTAGAAGTTCCAGACATCAAAAAGTAAGACTGGGTTTTTATAGTATAGAGTTATTGACTGCCAGCTGTCTCAGCAGCTTTAGATCGTTTAGCAGCACTATTGCTTCTTAGTTCCTTTATAAGAAACTTTGTCTGCTTTGTAGTTCCCAGTACCAGGTTCTTTCGGGAAACATTGTTCTTCACATCCTCACAATGTTTAACTTTGGGATTAACGAGTCAGCCTCGTCTCAGCATTCTCCAACACCCAAAGCAGCATGACCCACCTTCTCCAAACATCGCTGCTAATTTTTGCAAATAGTGTCAAATTTGAGATGTTTTATGCCCACTTAGGCAGAGCACCTTGCTACAAATAGCTCTATAAAAGTAAAAAAGTTTATTATGGGGTATAAGAGTATAATCAGTTGTGTGAGTATATCAGTGCTATCAAGCATCAGCAAACCAAAAAAGCAAACTGGATCGATGCAAACCCATACTCTCTATATTAGATTGGCTTTGGAAATAGTCATGCCTGATCATCTGGCATCGCACATTATGAGGATCAACCCTGCAAGGATTGATATTGGCTGTCCTCTGCATCCATGGTATAGCTAAACTGTAATACAGGCAAAGTAATAGTGGACAACCTGGAGTTACCGACTGTTATCGAGGGAAGGATGAGGTATACAACTCCATTAAGTCCTTCTTCCTATAACCATATCCATTCTTCACATTCTAGTGTTCTTTATTCTTTCATCCTATCCCTCCAGTTCGCATTTAACATCCCCTATTTTCACATTATATTTCCTCTATTTCTTCATGTCCCTGCCTCCACATTCCAGATCCCATACTGCCACATGCCCTATGACACTCTTAGCACCATCCTGTCTCTTGCTTTTTTTTCTTCTTCTTCTTCCTTGGGAGCAATTTTGACAGGGTAGGAATTCTGACAGATCTCTTCTTCTACTTCTAACCTACAAGTTTTGCTGTTCTGTTTCAGGGACGTAGGTTAACTCATCCCCTGGGCCAGATCTAGGCTGCTGCTTGGCCAGATCCACTCTGTAGTCAGGTTGCATGTGTTGAACTTGGCTGAATGAGCAGAACAAAATGATTAGGCTTGGCACCCCAGGAATTGTAATTTCTACTTCTGCCTTTCACTGCAGCACTAAAGATTCAGCCCAACTTCTGGGATATTCAAGCTAACATAAATTGCAGCTATTATGGAATTCAAGATAGCATTTTGGGGTGTGTTTGGGAGCCAGATTAAGGGCACTCTTGAGCAAAAAGTTTTAGTTGTAACTGCAGAAAAGATAGAATTTGAAAAAGAACAAATAGGTGGTAGAAAGAAAAGAAGTTACAAGTAAACAAGGAAAATCATTCACAGTTAACCACACCTTATTCATACAAAGATACTGGGACTTTATTTATTGGACTGTAAATAAACCCCATGTCTTTAAAGGGAATTCTGTGTCATCATAAAATTAAATATTCCATTTCTTAATGATATATCAAATACCTTGGCTGAGATTTCTAAATCCAGTGTCCATAAGAGATATTGAAATAAATTAAGACTGTTTACAGAATTGAGATACTTATTCTTGTCTTTTATCTTATGGCACATAAGAATGTTGAGAGTTAATTAAATAAGAACCAGAGCAGTGCCTGACAGGTTTTGGAGTGTTAAACAGAGCCTGAATGGTGTTCAAGGTCATTGGTTGTAATGAGATCATCAACCCAATCCCCTCTGCAGAACTTGTTTTCTCTTTAGCAATTGTGTTTTACATGTAATCTGTGCGGATAACCAGTGTACATGTAATAAGCAATTTATTTCTTTCATTAAATATGCCTTTCATGATGGCAATAATAGGGTCCAACTAGCCGTTTTCAAGTGATATTTTTATCTCTAATTTGGGTGGGTAAAACATTTCTGCCATTTTCTTTATTTTTCTCACTACAGTGCCCAGATACAAGGTTGTTATCTGAAAATGTGCTTCTTAAGGTTTTGTTGTGCTCTTCTGAGGGCCGAGTAACCATGGTGGAACTTGGAATTAGTAGGATTACTATTACTGACTTAAGTTAATTCTGGCTAGAAAGTCTTTATTTTTCTCCTTCTGGGAGGTCTGGAGAGAGGAAACAATATGGAAGTAGTAAAGCAGAAGTAACAGATGGCATTAATTGCACAGAAAGGTTTCTGTTCCTCAGGAAATAGCTGTCTCAGGTTGTTCCCAGAGTTCTTACTACACTGGTATCTATTTTCTTAATCCTAACCTGTGAAGTAGTCTTCAACACTAAACTGCCTGATGGGAATATTTGTGGCTCTTTTCTGTCCTTGATTGTTCCGACACAATATAAAGCACATTCTCCGCAGAAATCCCACTGGGGCATGAAGTATTGTACATATAATTGCTAAATATTGCAATTACCCTCCAGCCATTTGTACCTTATCTAAATATTCACTACTATTCAGTCAAGCATATTTTCCTCATAGACAGGTTTGTCTTCAGGGAAAGAATTATAATCAAATGAAATACAGAGCATAGGTGAAATGTCTATGTAAGCAGTAATGTACTGGGACAAAAAGTAATTGTTCAATCAAATCAAACAAACCTTAATATTTTTAATCCAGTAATTTTTATCCTCACAGTGATTGAGTTACTGGAGTTTTTCTTCCAGCCAAAAGGCCATAGATTCAATTTTGGCTGATAATCCTAAAAAATCCTGTTCATGTCAAAGAATGTGTTTACAGGACATGCATGTCACAATTTGAAATGTAGGCATAATAACTCTTTTCTCATTGTGGCATAGGATTAAGCCTGTTTATACAGGCTTAATTTTATGCCACAATGCATTTCCAACAGGCTTTATTGTAGAAATTCCTTTCTTAAAGGACCAGAGGGCTTACAGAAAAACAAAACAAATGAATACACACCTAACAAACAAAACCAAAACACAACCAACCAAAAAATCACAACAATACCCAACAAACATATTAAAAAAAACAAAAACAAAAACAAAAACAAACAACAAACAAACAAGCCTGTCAGTAGACTTATTTTGGAGTATCATATGTCTTGACAGCTGAAAGGTAAAAAAGACACTTTCAATAGAAGTTTTACAGGCACATTCTGGATGTGGAGATCTGTACAGTTTATAAGCAAATGCCAAATAAACTCAGGAAATTATCTAATTACAAGCTCTGAACACACCACCCCAAATCACTATTTTCTAACTGCATTAACCCTATTTGAGCTATCCCCCACAGCTTGGTTATAGCTTCAATCAAGTTTTCATCTGAAAAACTATAGCGTAGTTTGAACCCTTTGGCCCACGAGAGTCAAACCAACATCTGCAGCCCTGCAACTCAGCATAGAAACCTGACTGCAGATCTTGCAGATATCTCAATGAAAGATAATCAGTTGATACTCAATTCAAAATGAACAATGGCATTTCATAAATATTTAAGCTGGGCTTTTCAAAGTTAGAGGACTAGCACTAAGTATTAAGCATGTACATTAAAACCCATATTGTTTTTCCATGGCTCAAGGCATCCATTACCACTAATGCAAATATCCAGAGGTTGTGAATATAGGCTGCTTTCACTAAGACATTGCACTTTGAACATTGGTACTAGAATATGTTTCAGCCAGAAGTAAAATAAATAAATAAAATCAGAGCAGTTTGCTAAATCATCAGATGTTAACTTAGTAACTTGCCCGGGGCATATACGTAATCAACCGATTAAAATAACATCATGATGCAAGCTAGCAAGCTATCAAACTCAGTGCTAATGATGGGGAAAATCATATGTCCTATGTTATCTGAGAAAAAGGGGAAACTATGTGAAAATTAGTGCTTGAACAGAAAGCAATGGGGTGATCAGATTACACTGTAGTTAATGTTGGAAAAGAAAAAAAATACAGGGTTTGGGGTTTCTTGTTGTTAGATTCTTATTTTAATTTGAACGAGTTATGCTTCAGTGGTCTTTTCCTAACTGAAGACCTGTAGCTAACCTTGCTAGCCCTAGCAAAGATACCCTACAAACTGGTTAATAAAGGCTGTATCTAGAGAAACGCTGTTACAGATTCTTTCCTAGTATCAGTTAGTTATGACAGAAAATTCTACTGCTTGTCAGGAAGCACTGGCAAATAAAGCAAGTGTTTAGAAACAGAAAGCCAAAAAACCCCCAGGGTCTTCAAAAATAGCCTCAAAAAATGGCATAAAAGGCTCACTAGCTGAATTTCATGTAGCACTTAAACCCTGATTTTTTTCCCATGTCTAAAAGACTCAATCCATCAACTGTGATGAAGCATCACTCTGTGGTCTTACTTAACCTCGAATCTAAAGCTACTTAGGTTGATTCTACAGCCTTGCTTCTCAGAAAGGAAACTGATGTTTTCTTCGGCCTTATTAAATATGCTAATAGTTCTAGGAGCTTTATAGACATCTGTCAAAGTCCTTCAATTATGACAAAATGATTGATAAACTGGGGAACAGAACTCAGAAGACATAAAGGAGAGCTGACCTGCTCTAGACACTGCCACCATCAAGTGAGAATAGGCTTTTTTTTCAAATAAGAATGCTTCTCCACTTCTACGTCTGTACTTGAAAAGTGTCTGCATGTGGAAAGACTGTGCACTAGTCTCTAGGGGGCTGAACTGGACAGAAACACACATACACAGAGACTCTGTGCAAAGCCCTGATAGTCCTAAAATGCTTGACAAGTAATCGAACCTCCACAGATCTCTAGTTCTATGAGCTATCTCCCATGCAGCCCTTGACCACTGTTGTGTCATCCATGCCATGACAGCACCTCTTTGGCTAGCTCTGCCTGATATGTCTGGCAATGTCTTTAAATGTGAGTTATTGAAGTGGAAGTAGCAATAAGTAGCAAATAAAAGCCTGAAATAAAAGCCCATGACTGACATTAAAATAAACTATGACCTCTCTAGAATAAGTGTAACATGTTGTTAATTAAATGCAATGTCACAGAGCATTTATTAGCCAAATGGGTCATTTTCTTTGCGTTAGAACTCCTGTTAATAAGCAGATTAGAAAAAGAAAGAAACAAAACCATGCTTACTTGTACTGATTCTGACAGGTGCCCTTCTCCTCTCAAAAATAGCTGCAACTGGTGGAGCTGACTTTGCTGCTTGCTTATTTCCTCCTTCTCAGAGGGAGAGTGTGAGAGAAAAACTACTCAGAAAACCAGAACTCGGAACTGTCCATACAATTGTGTTGCATAACACAGTGGAAGGAAAAAAAAAACTGCCCTTCAACACATGAGCCTAAAGATCATAAAATGGATATTGCAAGAGTATTACAGGAGACTGAGGTAGCAAAACACAAGGATTCTCTTACCAATTTTGTATAAGAGGAACCCAAAGTTTCCTTTTTTCATGACTGACATCTTGGTGACCTCACTGAGGAAAAAGGAAAGTGTTTATGCAACTATTATGCAAAAAAATAAGATTTCCAAATTATTTTATTTTTCCACATAAGTACAAATTGCTATGGAAAGGAAAAAATTTTGTACAGTGTTTAAGGAATGAAGAAATGTTGGAGCGTGGGTTGTTAATAATGTGAAAATAGCTACAATTATAAAATATTTTGTTCTGAGATAGCACTCAAATACAATTTTTTATCTTTCAGCAAAATTATGAAAAACATATTTTGCAAGATGATCAAAGGAGTGAGTGCTTTAAATAGAATTAAAATATTGGTTGTTCAGTTTTTAATTTGTAAAGAGATACCTTTATGTTCAAAACAATTTCCTTCAAAAAGAAGAAAGAAGTTGAAAAATGTGGAAAACAGCTTCTTCAGTAATTTTTAGATCCTTTGTTGACATTTATTTGAAATAGAGTTGGTTTTATGCAACATTTTAAGTTTAAATAATTTGAGATTGCAGTTAAAAAATGTTATCTTCTCCAGCATGATCTGTGTGATATCTGCTCTTCAACTCCTCTTTCTAGTCCATTATGTAGAATATAAGGTAGAACACGTAGAGACATAGGAGAACAATGAGGGTGCTGCCAGGACAGGTATTCTGATGTGTTTGTGCGCTCCTGAGAAAAGTAATAAGGTACAAAAAGCAATTCAGTTCTGCATAAATCCTAAAGTGCCATTTTCCAAAACAGCCTATGATCTGTGTACAGAAAATTATCAATAAAATCAGAAAATCTTTCAAAAGATGCCAAAGAAGCTGCTTCCTTGCTATCAGCAACTTCCTTGCTATCAGTAGAGAGAGAGAAGTGCTTCATCCTGGCTGTTACGCACTGCTTGGCAAAGCAACTGCCAAGTTATTAATTCAAAAGTAGACATTCAGAGTTGGACCAGAATTTGACTAAATCTTCTTAGGGCATGGCAGATCATTCCTGCTGAAAATATATTACAGACTACTTTATATAATGACTTCTTCTGGGTTAAAACCCACGCCATGGCTATTATGATAAGTGATAAAGTATTTAATTCTTCATAAGAAGCTCAATAGCTCAATAGGGTCTATGCAGGAGTTGATAAACATTTTGTGGATCACAGCCCCTTATAACACTGTGTTTTAGCAGCAGTTTTAACTTGTCCACCAGTTGGAAGAAGTAGGCAACATGAGCTCTAATCTTACATCATGTGCAGACAGTTGTAGAAAGACATCAGGAAGCTTATTATTTGCAAATTTCATTAAAATCTGTACCAAAACTGCTGATAAACAACTTTTATTTTCATAGCCTTGGAAAAAATTCAGTGGTACACAAATTTAAAACTGATTCTGACAGGGAATTTTATAAGTTTAACATTGCCATGCAGCATGAATACTGGATGCAGTCCCATCGTTGTTACATTGCTATAAGTTTGTGAACAGAGCTGAGGTAAGCATTAAGCTCATTTTTTTGAAGGTTTTGAGGGTTTATTTATTTACTTATCTATCAATTTTATTTACATTTTGCCTTTATATTGTTCCAAAAGTTTATTTGTTGTTTTGAGTATAGAAGGATTACACCTTGTCCATAAATACCAGCATAATTTGGACAATTACCCACAGCTGTGGCAATCACTTAAAAATGTTCAGGAAATGTCATTTCTCTGTAGGAAATTCCAACACTTCAGAATCTGTAGATGCTGTACAGCAGAATAAAAAGCAAAAGCTTCAACTTAACTATGAAACAAACAAAAAATCTTGTTCATCAAATTTTTCATTCTGTTTAAATCATTTGCCTGTATTGAATACTTTATTGCATATAGTAAGATCATATAAAACTTTAAATGTAATATACACTTACATATATATTTTTTTTCCATCCAACCTAAAAAATAACACAATAATTTTGAAAAAAGGTATTTATAAGCAGAAAAAACTGCTATGCTGGAAAACACTGAGCTAGTTATTGAGGATTGTGATTGCCATTACATTTTTAGAAAAAATAAAATTCTCCTTAAATCAAAAAGAATCTTATTTTTTGTGCTAATTTGTCCAACACATTAAGATTAACCCACTAATCTTTGGATACTGTTAATGTAAAGAGCAAACTTGCCATCATGCCACGAGTTGGAGACACTCACTGACATAAGAACTTCTCTAGGTGAAACACATCTGGACTGAACCAATGAGAAATTAAAAACAATATTTAACCAGAGGAACCTGCTGATCATTTAGTATGCTATTGAATTTGCACAAAAACAGCATATTTTAGAACAAAGATGCTGAAAATGATTTTTATTAAATCATTTATTTTAATAGCTGTTTAGCAGGAAGGTATATAGATTTACCAGTGTTAGAACTGTTTTAGCCACTAGCAATGAGATGATAATATTGAAAGTTAATTTGGGACTCTGGATCTATTATTTGCTACTCTAATTATTTGCTTTAGTGAGCAAAGCAGCCTGAGGAAAATAAGCTAGAACAGCATCACATCAGGAGACTGAAATGATAGAACCTCCAGGCTAAGTGATCTGAGATGCTGCCACTTGCAGAAAGACTTTGTATTTCAGGTCCTTTTCTTAAAGTGTATTTTCTCTTCTGAAGATTTTTTATACCAAAGCCTGTTCGATTTCATGACATCATTTTCAATAATTTCCTAGGAAGTAAGCTTTTTTTTCATCTCTTTGGCCTCCCTTCTCATCCAGTGATTTAGATTTGAAGAGGTAATAAGAAAAAGGGAAAATTCCCTTTGAAAATATAATTTGAAATGCTTTAATAACTTCTTTGCCCAGAGTGAATATTGAGTTGTGCTGCTGATAGGCAGGGGGAAGGGTTGTACCAATTAAATGGAGCCCGTTGTTATTCTGTAGTGTCTCATTTTTGTGCAGTGATCTTCTAAAGAAATAGGCAAAGAGAGGCTGTTTAGTACTAATGATGCTTTCTGAGGAAATAGAAAGATGCCCTTGTACATACTATGTCACTTTAATAAATAAAGGATCATGCAGAGCATTCCGTTTTCTGTTAATTCTGTAATAGTGCTGTAATAGATGGGGCCACTATCTGTGGCTTCATTTTGATATGTAGTATGATATAAAGTGTTAATGTATCTGAAATTTAATTTATGATTTGCTCCTAAAACCATACTTCCAATATACACACTAAATTCAAAGTAGCCTTTCTGTTCTCCTTGTCTTCCAGTGCCTTGCTTAAACTGTAGAATGGAATTTAATTAAAGCCCCTACTTACTTCAATAAGAGAAGCCTTGTCAGTTTAATTGATTCTTGGTCAAAGTAGTATTGATTGGATAAAAGCAAATCCATTTCTTTCCCAACAATTAAAACATTTAAATAGGCTCTGTCTCCCTTTTGATGAAAGGACATGAAACCACTGGCATCTGTTCCTGTGGCCAATGTTGATCATTAGCAAATGAGTTAATGTACATTTATATTACTACTCATCTTGTTTTATTATAATGTTCTACTACATTAAAGTCTCTAATATCTCTCTATTAAAACATAGAGAGTCCTATGAAAAGTCCTTACTATATTCTGGTATAAAAACTGTTTCAAATAAGTGTTTTTATTCCTGGATCTGAGTCTTTATTGAGTGCTCTTAGTTCTCATAGTGAATATGAAACTGTGAAGGGTGTTGAGCACTTCAGAGTTACTGCTTACTTAAATATTTTAAAAATTATCTAAATACCATCTTCCAGAAATCAGATCTAATTTACTTGCAGAGAAATATTTTACCAGTTCTAAAGTCCAAAAATCTTCTCTCCAGACATTCCCCACAGTGCATCCCTATGAAACTTGCATGGAAATTTCTACCTTTAACTTATCACTTCTGTTAGAAACCTACTATGTTTTTCTAAAACTTCTGAAAACACTAAGACTTCTAAGATTTCTGAGATCTCACTTTCCTTAGCAGAATAAGATAAAAGTGAACACAGTTTTACACCTAAGGTCCATGTAGGCCTCTATTCTGTCTCCAGCACTTGCCCGTGTTCAGAAGAGCAATGTAAGAAATAGCACACATAGAGTGATACTTCCCACTGTGACAGTTTTTCAGTGGTCTCTGATGTGATCCTCCATGGGCTGCAGGGGCACAAAGTGCTTCCCCTTGGTCTTTTCCACAGGTTGCAGGGGAATCTCAGCTTTGCTGCCTGGACCGCCTCCTCCCCACTCTTCCTTGCTGTCTGCAGGGCTGTTTCTCTCGTATTTTCCCGCTCATGTTTCACACCTGCTGCACAGTGTTTTTTACCCTTTCTTAAATGAGTCATCACAGAGGCACCATCGGTGTCACTGGTGGAGTCAGCTCTGACCAGGAGTGGGTCCATTGCAACTAACTGCATCTGACAGTGGCAACTCCTGGCATCTTCTCGTAGAGGCCATCCCTGCAACTTCTCCACTGCCAAAACATTGCCATGCAAACCCAAGACAGAAAAATGAATAACACCTGTAGTTTCGTAAGATGCACACATATTTGCAAAAACCTTTGAAGGCAGTGGCACTGGGAGCGGGATGTTTCTGAAAATACGTCTGGTCCTGGGGCTTACTGTTTCTGGACATGGAAACAAAAAGAACTTATAACAAAGAACAAATCTGGGAGAAACAATATGAGAAGCTTTGTAAAGTTTGAGCTGTGTTGGCAGCAGCTTCAGACCTGAGACTGGAAGCTCTGCCAGACTGTAGTCATCTTTGCTATCAGCTATATATCCCTTAATTTGCTTCTACATCTGTCTGTAATGAAGTCAGTTTTTAAAACTTTTACAGGCAGATAGTGGAGTGAGAAAATATTCTAATCAGAATCAAAAAGCATTTCAATAAATTCTCTGTCATAACTGAGAATTCATGACATATTGTTTCCCTGCTGATATACACTGCAGTAAGTGTATTCAGGACTGCTGGAGAAAATGCATCTTTTCCATGAAGATTCTATTACAGGAAAAAAAGCCAAACAAATTGAACACCTCTGTTTTCATGGCATCGTTTGCTTAAATCTATATTTATTCTCCTTCAGTCATGTGCAATCACAAGAAAGTGACTGAGCATAGCTGTGTGTAGTTACATTTCTAGGCATAACTATTATATTGGCAGTACTTTAGAAACATTCTAACTTTTTTGTGGCTATTGTTCGTTGTTTTGTTTTGTTTTGTGGATTTTTTTTCCATTTATTATTATCTTAGGATGCTGAAGTAGCTATTCTTATTTCTGGCCATCTACCCAATTGTTATTACATAATTGCACAATCATAGTGTTTGTGTAAAATAATGCTACAAGCTATGTGGCAAAGCATGAGCTTATACTTCTGAATTTACTGTGTATGGTCTCGTTACAATTAGCAGGGGTATAAAATACATATTATGCTTTGATAAAAGGAATCAGCAACTTTTTTCAATGTTAACACTGGTGTGTTAAATGTCCAGGCTTTTAAAAACTGAAACCTTTTCAGCTAGCAAATTATTTTCTCTCTCTAAGCGATTACCTCATCCTATTTGCCTGATTGGCATTGACCTTACATCTCCATTTAGAATTCTAGGAAAAAAGAGGGCTTGAGTGTAATGATTTCATTTGCTGTTTCTGATTTGCTCAATACTCAAGGTGATTGTGGAAAGCGAAAAATAAAATTTCTTAGTTCAAATTTTGTTTATGACATAAAAGTTCTTCCTTTCAGTCAATGTGTTAATAAGAACAAGATTTTCAAGTATTCCAGAAATCCTGACTGATCAGTCAGCTGGGATCTTTCTCAGCAAAAATGAGATTTTCAGAAGCTTGGGTAAGATAGACTTTTGCTCTCTATTGTCCTACTGAGTTAGTACAGACAAGTCACAAGAAGGCAGTTACATGAAACTATTTTTTTGTAGAAAAATTTTATTAATTCCTCCTACATATTCTTGAGTTTTCTATATTTTAGCTAACATTTATGTAAATGAACAAAAGTTAAACAGGCCAGATAAAAGCTACATAGTAAGGTTTCCTAAATATTCCTAAAGTCTCCTAATTAGATCTTTCTTTTGGTTTTATTTCTCTTGGTGTTCTCAGCCTACAGCTGGTTTTTTTTTAAATGCAGATATGTCCAGGTTCAGTAGAGAGCAATAAAAAGCCACTTTTCTCTGATTGGCAAGAAGTAGACACTGTGCTAGCAAGCATGGTGGGAGACAGCTTCATGACTTTTACCTGCAAATATATCTGCTAATTCTTCCCCATGTGCCTAACAGCCTCTCTGTCTGTTTCTTTTCCTTCTAGGTATGAGTTGGAAGAGCAGCAGGTTGCAATACTGTGTATAGACTTATAATTGTCATTAAACTTAGAGTTTAATAAGGTTAGAATTTGTCTGAAGTACTCGTTAAGATTTGTGGCATCATTTTTTTAAAAGCACTGAGCAGGGGGTAAAAAACAATCAAAAGCATTAATCATCAGTTAGTTAGATCTCTCCTTGTTACTTTGCCTGAAAATTATGCCTGCCTTTAAACCCCATCCTACCCCGTAAAACTATTCTTCTCCACCCCAGGACTCTTGCTGAAATCAACAGAATGGCGTGACCTCAAGGCAGCTCCTTCAAACATAGCAAACCTTTTCCAGCCTTTGACAGCGTGAAGAGTTTTTAGCAGGGATTTCTCTTTAGTATCTGATATCTTTATCCTTCCAGGACTTCTACTGCCACTTTATACCAAATGGCCAAGAGAAACAATAATTCTGCCAATGAAAAGTAACTTCTTTCTCTTCCAGATCTTTTTTCCCCACCCCCAGCACAGCAGTGATGTCTCCACAGCAGAAACGTTCTTGTCTCTGTTGCCACCATAAAGATAAGACAATTTTTCTGAGGAAATACACATGAGACCATGATGACAATATTGTCACTGGAGTAGCAGAACTCTACCACTGGCCTACATAGAATCTTTTGGATGCAATGAAGGCTTCATTCCAAATATCTGATCATTAATGACACTGATAGTACCAACAGATATTTAAAGCATGGGAGACCGGCTTTATTTTCTTTCTATGTCACTGCTCCCTTGAGTTAATTTCTTATTTCCCATGCAGTATGAGGGGACTGGTGTGTATGGCTGTCTCCTGGGAGCATCTGTCCACCCATCTGCATGTGTTTGCGACTGATACTGATTTCTGGGAACTCCAGGCACACAGCAGCCCATGGTGATGTGAGAGGAGGTGGCAGGCTGCATTTCCTCCGTTTTTTCTTAGTGTCAGATTAAAGACAAGGATAAAAGGTTACAGCATGTTCTTTCTTTTCTTACCTTCTAAAACTGTATTAACCTTCTTATGGAGGAAATAAAAGCTGAGCTGTACCATTACAGTCTGACCTGCCCTTTTAAAATTAGACCTGCTGACACCTCCTGAAAAATATCTAGAAGTGCTCTATCTACTCAGTTTGCACTAGATAGAATGTATTTGACTGCAGGCACCTTCCTCAAAGGAACTACTAGTTGAATATTTAATTTATCCCTTGTCTTTATTCTTTATTTTCTTGTTCTGTTGACATTAATTGTACCTCAAGTTTGCTTGGCTTCTGATGTGACTAGAACCAGGATGGGGATTTGGTCAATGATTAAGAAACCTAAACTCTTACCTTCAACTGTGTATTCCATGCTCGCCTTGTGTTACAAACTACGTGGATCTAGAGCATGACTGCCCACACAGATGTGTCTACTGTCATTTGACACACTCAGGCTGGATATCCCAGCTATCCGCTGCAGACATCTGTGGGGCTGGCAGATCTGATGGAGAAATTGCACCCAAACTCCTGCTGGGAGAGGTGTCTGGCAGCCTGGTGGCATTCTCTGGAGAGTCTCAGATGAAACCAGGTGTCCAAGGGTGAGCAGCAAAAACATTCTCAAGGCAGCCAAGTTAGTGCTTAGATGGTATTCAGGCACTTGGCTGGCCAGTGCAGGCACCTGTTTGCAGAGGAGCTAAACCACTTTCATTTTCATGCTGGCTGGTGTTAGGGACCCAGACATCTACTGAGCATGCAGATTTCTACATATAAACACCTAAAGCTAGACCTGAATTCCACTGTCAGAGTTGTAGAAAGCAGTATGTGTCAGCACAGTGGAGATGTTTTAGGCCCAGTAGGAAATCACAGACAGCTGTAGATACTTCTGAGTACTGAACTGAAGCTGAAAATATCTAAGGCAGGAACACTGCATGTGGGTGCTGTCTTACAGTGAGATTCACCTAGGTAGGAGCATCACAGTAAAAAGGCACCCCTATCTCTGTAGACCCACAAATAAATCCAATACTGCACTGTAAACGAATGGAAACAGTGTGTACCTTCATGCAGTTGTGTAGTGGGAATCAACTGAGGGAGATTTCTGATAGACGTGTGTGACAGAATAATAAAGACTCTCAATCAGGCATGAGAAGTATGACACTGATCCTGTGTATGATTATGATTAGATTTATTGCTAATACAGTATCTAAATATTGCTAATACAGTATCTAAATATTGCCAGTGAATCACAGCTCCCCCTTGTCTGGAATACAGTAATTATGCTAGCATTCAGACAGTTCTTCCTGCAATATCCACCTGGCGTTTTTATCTTAGGACAAATCACACTGCCTATCAGAGGTGTGGAGGTGTGGGAGGATGACTTACTTGACCAGACTATCGTTGTCGAAGGCACAATGTGTCTTCACTCCCACAGATGCTCATGGTCCATAGAACAACCAAGGTTCAGCTTTGGTCTTCAGTTCCTCAGTGTTGTGGTTTAACCCCAGCCAGCAACTAAGCCCCACACAAATGCTCGCTCACGCCTCTAGTGGAAGCCCAAAATCCAAAAGATAGCCTCATGATAGATACTATGAAGAAAGTTGACTCTATCCCAGCCAAAACCACCCCAATCAGCAAAATTCTGTGATGCATTCCTTGGTCTAAAGATGCATGTTCAGTGTTTTACTGAGTGATTTATGGGCGGCTGTTCACAACAGAGAAATCAAACAGGATTTTGACCTTAAACTGAAGTGTAAATTCAAGCAGAAATAGTTGAACTGTCAAAACAAATTCAAGTGTAAGCAGACTTGTCTTTATATTAGAGATAAGACCTCAGAGATGATGCAGTCATTGGTGGTGCATCCTACTGCATACCTAATAATTCAGAGAAGGATCATTATCTAACTCCTTCTGTCACAGTGGTTCCAATAATCCAGACGTTTTTAAGATAGAGTATTTCTGAAAATTCTCAGAGACTTTCAGTCCTTTTTTGCTGCTCTAAATCTGACAGTTTTTCCTGAACACCCTTTTCAATATAGCCTGATTACCTCTGTTTACATTTTCTCATGTTTCTGGCACCCTGTCTCACAGTAATTACGGTGGTTGCAGCTGGCATTAGGCATTTCTGCCATGAGCATCCCTAATTCCTGCCATCACCTAACATCTGCTCACTGATATCCTGCTCCTCAGCATCTTAATCTCTAGCTCCATTTATCCTTGGGGTAAACATCCTCAAGGGGGTGTTTTTGTCTGCTCTGTTCGTATCAGAAAAGTGAATGCTTTTATTAACTATGATTTGATCTGACACATGTAACCAAATCCAACTGTTGTTCTGTGCAGCAGGCAGCACATTTCTTATTCAAGTGTGTTAATTCACTGTGGTGGTCTGTATTATTCCTTTATTGAAGACATTTTGATAATGTCATTATAAATTGTGTGTGTCTAATGAGTTGCATTCAAGGCAATTACTATATTAAAACAATACTTTTTAAACTATAGTACTTGTTTCCTATATACAACTTTTTAAGGAAAAACAGAGCAGTAAAGCTTCAGTTGGACTTTACTGTGTTTTCTAATTCAGTGATTATAACTGAGATTTTGCATCTAATATGAAATTATGCCAGTCCAGTGAAACAACTAAAGTTACACCAGTTCATTCTCAGCATTCACCCCTGACTTTTGATTGCAGTGTCCCTGGGTCTTGCTGTAAAATTTAAAAGAAATGCATTTTGCCATCAAAAACTAAGGAATAGAGTAGACAGCAAAAGAGAAAACAAAAAACCTCCAGCAGCACTGCGTTTCTTCTGCTTTCAGAAGACTGAATGAGAGTTGTCACTGAGGTTTGCTAGTGTAAGAAATGCAGCTTATTAAAACAAAACCCCAGTAACTTCATAGCTACACCCTAATGGTAATGATTGAGATGGCTGAAAGCACTTTTGGCTTTGGGGAACAAGGTTCAGATGATTACTGTTTGAAAATCTGAACAGGCTAAAATAAAAACACAATCTGTAAAAAAAAAAAAAAAAGAGAAAATTAAAAACCCCAAACAAAGAAAAGTTGAAGAGCAGCTTTTGTCATCTAAATCAAATCCTTATAGAAACCATTAAGACTAATCCAATCCTGAATCCTATACCAGAACAAATGAAAATTGTAGGGGCAAAATTGACCTGTGCATCTGGAATAGAATCCTTCACAAGGGCAATTTGGTTTATTCTCACAAAATTTTCGATTACTGACAACAATTTTCTTGACATTGTGCAAAGGCATTCTCTTGTGGAACAAGGCTATGAGAGCTTGGGTATACAAGCTTGACTCCTGGATGTTTGGTATTAAAAAAATAAAATTCTATACATATACATACACAGTTTATAACTGTTTGATTTTCATTCAAAACCCCATACCTACATAAATTTGAATGATGATTTTGCCATTTCAAAGTCCAGTTCTGCTGTGAAAATTAACGTTGTCTAAGGAAGGTATGGGAGAGTGATATAGTCACTGAAATCCTTGCTCGTCATGTAAAATTTGCTCACCTTCCTTCAAAAAATTAGCCGCTCCAAAATAACGTAGATTTGGGCAGCCAAATAACTTTCTTATCAAGTGCCTC
Source organism: Cnemophilus loriae (assembly GCA_013397755.1). Taxonomy (NCBI): domain Eukaryota; kingdom Metazoa; phylum Chordata; class Aves; order Passeriformes; family Corvidae; genus Cnemophilus; species Cnemophilus loriae. The sequence goes on from VZTF01001983.1 coordinate 3,549,987, forward strand.
CTCACAGATATAGGCCAAATGATGTATGCTGATCCTTTAAGCACTAATGGATTTGCAAGAGCAGCATAATATCAGGGTTATGGGATGATGGAGATGTAGCAGAAGTGATAGTCTACCTTTACAAATCAATATTATCAGTGAGGCACAGACTGAAACCACATATTTCTTCTCATAGCCTCTCCCTGAAATGTGCTTCACTGCCAAACTGTGTATTATGGAGATATAATCCAGAAGTATTTTCTTCTTGTGGGGTCTGGGATTTTTTTGTTTTTTCTCCCCCATTTTTCTGATAGGTTATACTGTAGACAGCTGACTTTGGCAAGCTGCCAGACTCCCACCCAGCCACTCTAACTTCTCCTCTTTAATGCGATAGGGGGAAGAAAGTAAGATAAAAAAACCTCATAGAGAAAGACAAAGACAGGGAAATCCCTTATCAAGTACTATCAGGGGAAAAACAGTCTAGACTTGGAGAAAATTTAATTTACTCTCAGTTAAAAGGGATTTGGATTGTGAGAATCAAAGACAAATTAATACAATGCTTCCCCCTATCTCACTTCCCTTTCCCAGGCTTGAAGTCACTCCTTCATCTTGGACTCTACCTCCCTGCTCTGAGCAGTGTGGGGTGATGGTGGAGTGCAGTCAGTCTCTAACAGTTCCTTCTCCTCATGCTATTCCCCTGCTCCTCCGTGAGCTACAGCTCATTCAGTGAACATCCGCTTGCTCTGGTGTGGGGTTCTCCACGTGCTGCAGTGTGGGTATCCGCTCCACAAGCTGCAGGAGAATCTCTGCTCTGGTTCTTGGACCACTTCCTCTTCCTCTCTTCCTTCCCTCACCCTGATCTCTGCAGAAGTTTCTGACACTATTTCTTTTCTCGTTTCCCCCCTCACACTGCTCTGTGGCAGTTTTTCCCTTTCTTAATCAAATTTTTGCCAGAGGAACTGCCAGCTTGACTAAGGGGCTCAGCTGTGTCCACTCAGTGATGGGTTCATTGGAACCAGCTCCTCGCAGAGAAGGTAGTTCCATTGGAACTTCTTCTCAAAGAGGCTGCCCCTGCATTCTCCCCAACACCAGCACCTTGGCAGGGGCACACTTAAATCCAGTGGAAAAAGATAAAATTCAGATTAGTCTAGAGAGGAGAAAGACTGAAGCAAGGCAGAGTAGCAGCCTTCAAATACAGGTTAGACAAACATTTCTCTGTGAGGGTTCAAGTTGGGTCATTTTGGCCCCAGGTGGAAGAAATGTGAGTGCAGCACTAAATGTTGGTTTTGAGCCATAACCATCATGGACACTCTGAAATTCACTTATGAAAGCATGATGTGTAGTAGCCTAATTTCTATGAAGATTTGTGATTTTCGTGGCTTTTTAGGTGAGTCATGAAATACATATTTGATGTTGAGAAGTATACACCCCAAGTCCAAACAGATCTGGTTTTATAACCTTTTATATATGTTTTATAACTATGATTATGTGAAGTTGATGAGGCATTGGAACAGATTGCCCAGAGAGGATGTGGATGCCCCATCCCTGGAGGTGTTCTAAACCGTGGGGCTCTGGGTAAGCTGGTCTAATGGAAAGTGTCCCTCCTCATGGCAGGGGGGATGGAAATTGATGATCCATTTTTTTTCCAAGGCAAGATCTCAGTGAACAGACTTCATGGTGTTTATGCAGGAGTCTTATTTTAACAGGATTTGCTGTCAAAATACTGTCTCATGAGGCTTGTTGTAGAACTGAATGACATTATATCTTCCCTTTTCTGTCTATATTATTTATCCTTTTCCAAGAATGCTGCCAGCTTCAGTAGGAAATAGTTCACATACCATGTGATATAGAAAGTTAGGACTATATCAATTTGAAAAAGTTATGGAAAATGCTGTTTAGTTATAATGTAAAAGTCTCCTTTTCATTCAAAACATGATTAACTCTGTCTAGAAACTGCCTTGCTTTCTACCCATCTTTCCATCTCTATCTGTTTATTTATGAGATGTCATTGAGTTTCCAGTTTTGCTTTTCCCTACCATAGCAAATTGTATGGTAAACTCCTTTACCCAAAGTCAGCATCCTATTAGTTATAGCTACCATGTGCATCCATAGCAGTAGTGATTAGTTCATGAACATTCAGTAGCAGGCCAGTATCTCATCCACAATCTGAATTTCTCTTTCTTATTTGCATCTCTTCACTAGATACCTGGTCAGGTCTAAAAAGATGTGAGCAACCTTAAAATTCAGTGGTAATCTAAATTTGCTATAGTCTTCTGGGGTACTTCTCCTAAATAAGCTGAACTCCACACTTTGCAATTTTGTTTACTTAGTTTACTGGATGAGTTATTTTAGTTTTTAATTCTCAACATATTTTGACTGATGACAAAGACATTAGGTCTGAATATGGTACTTAAATTCTACATTAACACAGTTGCAATGAAATAAACTACTTGTAAATATACCCAAAACCTGGATAGACGTATCAGCATTCTTACCATGGTAATAGAAGTTTTATTTCTTGAATAAGACTACTTTTCGTGGATATTAAAATTACAGATTCATAATTTTTTACTATTTTGTTCCTGTCCATGTTGCTGTTACTTGTAAAAGTGGAAAGAGATCACAATAAGAAAACCAAACCTTTCTCTGAGTGTGGTTTAGTAATGCTGCTCACCAATTCAGTGCCACCTTGAGACTCTCCAAACCATGAGCCGCTCCCTTCCTCCCCTCCTTTTCCCCTCCCTTTTTCCCCTGTGGGCAGATGGAGAGAAGAGTTGGAGGCACAAAAGGTGAAGATCACATGTTGAGATAAGAAGAGTTTACTGGAAACAGCAGAGATAAGAAAACAAACAGTAACAGCAACAATCCTAATGACAGAAACTACAAGAAAAGGAAACAATTCACATGGAAAATGCTCAACAATAGACAATGTCCCTTTGCCACATTTACTCAAGTAGAAGGGACCACTTCTCCCTGGAAGAGAACCTTTGCCCCAGCAATGATGTAGGGTGGTATTAATTAACCTCCAGCTGGGCCATGCCCTGTCCCGGCTACTGCAAAAAATTAACCCCATCCTGGCTGGAGCCAGGACACACTGTAATATGCCGGTACACTAAAAAAGTTTGAACCCCCACACATCTGCCTTCCTGTCTCTGCATAAGGTACTGCTTGATTTTTCTGCTTTGTCTACCCCTACTGTGCAAGAAGAAGAGAAGGTGCATTCTCTTGTAGTTATTTCCATAAATCTCATGCAATCGCCGGTGTCACAGCAGAGCGGATATTCTAAACCAGAAATGAATTCTTACACAGCATAATTCCCAGAGTTATAAGCAAACCTTCATGTGTGCAACGGATATAATGGTCACCTATTGTGATTTATTTTTCTTTGACTTTTCTTTGGCTCTTCAGAAATAAGTAATAACAGTGAGACACACATGGACTTTGAATTCTTACTTTCACATAGAATTATTTTTGGTACGATTTTTTTCCCCTTTTTGTTTGCAGTTACAGCCACCAGCTCCGTCTTGTGCTGGATACTTTCCCTCTTCTCCTTTCTCAAAGCCCCAGAGACACAAAGCATTTAGAGTCACTGTGTTAATCTTATATAAATGATTATTCTTGAATAGTTAATACTTTGTACAGTGTCTACTTCAGATCCTACTGTAACAGCCTCAGGGTTTGGGGGTGTTTTATTTTTTTTTTAAATAAAATGTATAGTAATTCAGTGGTTCAGTACATCAGTCACCTCTCTAATCATCTCTCCCTTCTAATGATGTGAGTCTAAACTCTGTTTACCATCTACATTTCAATTGCCTGAAAATTTTACATTTTTCAATAAATCTTCAGAAATCTGGTGTTCTCCAGCTTGATGCAGGAGCTGCTTCTTTGACTGCCTTCTCTTTTGAGGAACCGAAGTCACACAGAGTCTGTCACTGTTTCACTTCCACAGTTTCTACATGTTGTTTGTCTCCTCTAGATCTCTACCTGGTATCTCAGCAGCTCTGCCAGAGATCTGGCTAGCTCTCCTAACTGTCTCTACGTCCAATCTTCTTTCTCTTATGTGTCTATTGGTATTGAAACAATGAATAATCTGACTTCAAAACTGCAAAAAAAAATGCCAACTAACATATTTAAAGCTAATAAATTTCTGTTATCAAGCCAAAGAGTTGTATCTTGTATAGTCTTTCATTCATCAGCACTGATAAGCCAAGTGAGCACAGTACGGCCCATCTGGAGACCAACCTCTGTCAGTTTCAACATTTGAATTTGTAGTGAGGGGCCTTGTTTTTTTTCCCTTTTTTCCCCTGCCCTTCCCGAGCTGACAAGTTCTTTACATATTCTGTGGATTAATAACATAGACTTATAATGTTCTGTGTTTAAAAAGCAAAATTATAAAAAGAGAATTCTTTGCCTGTGAAGGTCAACTTTACAGTGTTGACTAATTTGTTAATTAAATAATAAAGTATGTGTGCTTAGAATAGCTGATTTCTAAAACAGAATAACTGAATACATGTAAGTCATACAGGATTCCAGATACAGATCAGTATAGCTCAGGCTAGAAAAGAAAATATTTTTTTTCTTAAAAAAATAATGACAATTTCTCTTTCTGTCTGTGATTCCTGCAGGATGAAGTTAGCAAAACATTGTCAATCTTTATTGGCTAGATTCAACAGTTTCAAATAACTAACTTTTGCTTTACAGCCTGTTGCACTGAACAGCTAGAAAGCCTTTTAAATCACTTATAAGCTTTTTAATTAGCTGAGGGTGAGGGGAAAAAAATGCAATGCCCAAAATAGTTTTAGAGATACTCAGGTTAACATTTTATTAAATTCTCGTCTGAAGTTTAGGAAGTTCGGCTGCTATTTACAGATGGGGCTGATTCAAAATCTGCAAAAACAACAGAATATTAAGGTAAAGAGATTTATGTATTATTTTTCCACATGTCTATGTTTCAGGATCTTAATGTATTAATATCTTCGTTCACAGAGAGTAAAGAGAGACATAGCCATATCCATAACTACTAACACCCACTTGAAGTCTGCAATACATAGATCGTAGAAAAAGGACACTGTGAAGACTGGGGATATTTTCTCCTACTGCTAAACACAGTGGTGAAAATAATCTAAAAACGCATCTTGGGTCCACAGAACTATTTTATCCAATCCCTATTCTTGCCCCTGCATTCCTTATTCCCTGCACTCCATAGAAACAAAATGTTCTGGAAAGCTTCTGTAGGCATAGAAAATTCTTGATAGTTCAGTTTTAATGACAGCAAGGAGTCAAACTCACTATGTGGCACAGGCTAGTACAAGATGTAGTGTATATAGCTCTGGTAGCTACATCATTGAAAAAGAGTTTCTGGTGGTTAAAATTAGTCAAATATTTTCCTCGGCAAGAAATTAATAACTAGAATGCTTCAACTTGAGGGATTCAAGTGGATTTTGTACTAAGCCCTAAATAACATGGTCCATAAGTTCTCCTTATGAGCAGGATCTAAGTGCAGGTCAAGAAGGAAGAAGTTGATCACTGTTTGAAAAGAGCATTCATTACCATACTTAGGGAATCTGATAACAGGCAATGTGCATGAATCACTAGCTGATATAATTTTTCAAATTCTTCTTATTGAAATAGGCACTTGGAAGCAGTGAGTAATGATCTGTAGCATCTTTTATGCAGAGAGGTTTTCCTTCACTCGAAGAATCAGTATATGCACTCCTCCTTCGGTCTTGTACTCAAAAGTAAGAGACTGAAGAGATAGGCCTTGAACACCTGCAAGAATTGCTCTTTCAAAATTGCTTTTCTGTCCTTTTCTTCTTTTCATATTTTTATTACTCACTATTCTTAATGTTTCTTTTTCATTTAACCAGAGTTTATTTCTTTTTCTTGGTAGAAGCAAATAAATGTTCAGTGAATGCACAAGAGTCATTATAGGAAAAAGTGGATTGAAAAACTCCATCAACCCCTTTTACTTGATTTTAGAGACACTTAAATTGACAGTATACAATCTACAGTCATTTTTCCAGGCATTGTGCCTTGGATTATGCTTTTCTTGAATTACTGAACTGAAAATGATCATATCCTGATATCTTTGTTGCATTTGTTGTGCTTTTGTTTCTTTTGTTTCTTTTGTTTAATTTCCATAGGGATATTTCAAATAGAGTATATAGCATACCTTCATAATTAGCCTTTTTCTGAAGGAATTTATTTGGCACATTACACAATGGAACACAGGCGTTTTTTTCTTTCATTAATAATACTTTTGTTGCTCCTTTAATCATTTACTTGTTAACATTTGATATTAACCTCCATTTGAGGAATATAAATTATTCAGGTTTCTTCTAAAGTCAGAAGACCAAAGTAAGAATTTCCACATAGTTATTCAGAGAAGATCCAGAAAAGGGTCACCTTTTGCAGGTGGCTAACGCGTGGATCATGGTATGATTAGCTTTCTAAGTTGCATTGTGCATATAACATTCTTCTCTCATAAATATTCTATTAAGATATATAAAAAATCAAGTGTAATTTAAAATTCCTTAATAAAAGCATGATTGGTGGAAATTGTACCTTTATATTTGAAATCCCACATTAGACATGATTTCTTATTTAAAAGCTTAATGCAAAGTCATGCAGATGTTTGAAGTGTGCTTGGCTGAAAAGCTGAAGTGTATTTTTGAGGACACAGTGTGAAGGTATGGCATAGAATCCAGTAAATGTTTACTTTCCTGTCTTTAATTTCAACATTTCTAAAGCTGGGAAAGAACTGAAAACAGAACAGAAGCTATAACAAATAATGGAAAGTAATGAACAAATTATATGGGCCTGTCTAGTGTTCAGCCTGATGTCTCTGAATCCTTCACAAACATTTTTATTTGAAAACCAATACTGCCATGATACAGCTCATTTTAGACAAAGAAAAGTCTTTAACAGACTCCAGTCTGCAGTGAATTAGGCTCCATACCTATTCTTAAAGTCATGGTAACTATCAGTTTTCTATCACAAGAAATTGAAGAGGGTGTAAAGGAACACTACAATAGTGTAGATCAATTCAAAGGAAATGTTCGGTGTAGCATTATCACCATGGAAATATTTTAAATAGAAGTTGTCAAAGTGGTCCTCAAAGTTATACTCCATGATAGAGTAGAACTCGAAAATCTATTTTACTCTTCCACGTTCTTATGCATCAATTCTTCCAGTGAAGTGAAAATCCATATGACTGATTGTTCTTATCTCCCCTTCAGTTCTCGATTTCCTTTCTTTTTTGGTGATATTATACACTTCTTGCATATGTTTTGAATGTATTAATATCTGTGCTGTTGTCATCTTTTACTATTATGTACTAATATAAGAGAAAACAAAGTTCATGCTATTATTAGGTGCTAATAAGTTGAAAAAGCAAAGTTGAAAAATTATATCTGTTCTGTAAAAGACACATTGAAATACATTGGGGCTAGCAACAAGAGGGAATTGCTTTGTTTTTAGTGGACAAAAGACTAAAGAGCATATTTGGAACATTGTATTTTAACAACCATATTTAGCTAAACTGACCTGGTGCTTGCTGAGAGGAGGTACTCCTCCTCCCAAAATCTGTTATGATTAACTTCTACATACCTTCCCTAACCACATAACAAACTTATTAAAAAAAAAAAAAATCACACTACTTTCCATTAAGTAACTGAAACTCTGGCTCTTCCTAATATCTACTTCCCACCTAACAGATAAAAGATTCACCTCAAATTAATAAAGTAACTCTGCACATAGAGTTCAGTAATGTGCAAAGGATGGGGGATGTAATAATTATAAAAGATCCATGTTTGAAATATCTACTTATTAATTCACAAATGGAACAAATTTCTGAACCTTTACTTCTGGATATATAAAAGTATATATAAAAAGTATGGATATAAAAGTATGCTTCAAAGTCCTGTGGTCATACCTGTGATAACAGAATTGAGCATTTCTTTCATTTTTACATTTTCATACTAAAATTAAAGCTCTGAAGAGATGATTTTGTGAATGGCTAGCGTGTAAGTATTCCTCCTAATTGCAATTCCAGATGAAATTGAATAAATTCCCAATTGTTTGTCATAACTGAAATCTTAAAGAACTGCGCTAAAATGAAGAAATTGAACAAAGTACTTCAATATATACGTGACATGTCCACACCCCTTGGCCAGGACTTCAGATGGGTTAAATCAGAAAAAAAAAGCATTCTTAAACTCATTGGTGCTCTGCTAATTAATGACCTTTTACTACAGGACGTTTTATGTTTATTCATTCACTTGAACTTGCCGAAAAATGCTCAAGAGTAATATAGTCATATAGATTACCTCTAGTCTATTTTGAAGCAGTTCTGACTTGTATCAGTCATTTTCAATCACAATATGTCATTCCATTCCTGGTTAGAAGTCAAATCTTCAGTTTCACAAAGAATGATGAGATTTTGCCATTCTTTTTTTTTTTTACTGCATGGAACAAACCTTGTTTTGTTGATGTTTTGGTTTGTTTTCCTCCAAACTGGGCTTACACAAATTGCTTATTGCTGCCTGGACTTTCAGCCAATGCCATGAATGACAGCAGTTGACATTCACCCTATTAGTCTCAATATCTTAACCTCACACTTATTGACTCTTTTGAAGTAGGAATTTTTTTTCTTCGTGGAAATACGATGACATGACACTGTAAAGCACACACACGGGTGGTTAAACTCTCAGTTAATATCAAAACTAACATTTTCATGAAACAATTTTATATATATCTTGCTTTTATCAGGAATCTTTATTTTAAAGAAATCAAGTCAGGGTATCTGTTTTTACAATTTATTCTTTCTTGTTATCTAGGATGGGCTTTTTGTCTATGGCTGCCTTAGAGTTTTAAACACCTACATAAGTGAACAAGCAAATGGAAATAGAGTGAAAGAGAATTGACATCTATAAAAGGTTTCAAAATTTTGTTCCTTCCTATTTCAATTTGTTTTAATTGAACCAAATTGAAATTAAATCCACTTATGCACGAATAGACTGTTTATTTCAGTGTAATTTTTCATATTGTTAATGTAAAGTTGTCTTGTATTTCCACAGAGTTGAGCAAAATCCCTTCTGTAGCTGTTGATGGGTGAAAGTGCCCCTAAATGCTATATATACCTATCTGGAAAATTACTGTGGTATACTTTGTATGGTGAAATATTGTAGTTCATAATATTCATTGTTCTTGGTGAAAAAATATCATTATGCAGAAGTAATATAATAAATCAAATAATTAAAATAATTACAAACTAATATCAAATAGCATTCATAAACTAAAGTGAAGCATAGATTAACACTTTGTATATGTTAAATCCATGTTTTTACAAAAATATCTTGCATTATGTGGTAAACTCAGATCAAAAACCATGAGAAGTCCAAATTTTTATTACTGCTGCAGCTGTTCTTCTGAGTTGTAAAATCTCTGCCTCTCTTTAAAAAGGATTGAAACAAACTCATGGAAAGTCCTTTCAGAGATATTAATAAAGCAATGTTTAACAGTTCATTGCTGCTGATACCTTAGTAAGAAGACTAATTTTCAAACGTTGTATTCATTAGATATAAAACTTCCTCTGATAAATTAAGTCTTCCAAGGAAAGACACACACACACACACACACACACACACACACTTTTATTTTGCATTTGCCATGTTTTTGCATTGGGTAGTATGCTATCAATATTACTTCCATTTATTTAAGTATTGGAGATATGGGTTGACTAAAAAAAAATTGGCATAGGAAAGATGACAAGGAATAACAGATAACAGCATGGCTGGAAGCTCAGAGCAGGCATAAGTTAGATAGAAGGACTTGAGAGAAGCATAAGCAAACTGCAAAGCAAAAGCTGTAATGGAAAAAAAACCCTATCAGAAAAGTAAAATCTGTGATTATTGACTTTTCAGTTTCTTTTTCTTCAGTTATATGTACTTTAACAAACTACATTTTTAATGAAGTCCAAAGATGCACTTGAATAGATGCAGAAACAGTTAAAATAATGATAAAAAAATATTTAACATCGTTCAGAGTCTGTGATTCAAAAAAAAGACCAAGAAAAGAAATTATTAAAACCTTGGTTTCTCATCTATAGAAGTGTAAGCCATCAAAGAAAAGGTAACCCATACAAGAAGAGACTGACATAAAGGAGAACACCTTCATCAGTGCTTCTGAAATGCATTTCCATTAGAGCGGAACATTTATGTGTGGGGTGAGGAAGTGAATTTTATTATACTGATTGAAATCATTACTTATCATCTTTGGATTTTTATCAAAATTTTTGTCAGTTATAAATTTCATTAATGTGCATGCTAATTTTCCAGTGTTTTGATCTATTTCTTTTTGAATGTATGATGTCAGATACTTTTATTGGCCGTGGGCTCTTTCATGACATCTAGATAACACAGACTCTAGATATCCTGCTGACAGGGCGAAAAAAGCAAAACCGCTTTTATCCTAGGTTTCAAATAAAAAGGAGAACATGAAACATACAGCACTGTTTGAAAGGCTTTTCCTATTAGTTCTTTTCCCTGTTCTGTTGCACAAATCTATCCCTAAGAACATAGCAGACATTTGATGGTACAAACAGAAATCTCAGTTTTTCTTTTCAGAAGCAGGTAAAGGTAATTCTCTAAAAGGAATCATGACAATAACACTGCCAAAAAAAAAAAACCCAAACCAACCAAATTAGAAACAAAAAAAAAACCCAAATAATAAACTCCCTGCAAACTACAAAAAGTTCATAACTGTTTTTCTTCTTCTGTAAATGTATTCTTTTATATCCAGACCTTTGCAAGCTGCAGATTTGTAGCTTCCTTTTAGATTCCTCCTACCAATATGAAAGTTACTTTGTCCTTTATCAGTCAGGGTTGTTCTTTCCCCATAAACTTAATTTGCTTTTTTTTTCCCCCTATACTGATATTATATGAAATGCTTGCTTTGAACCTATTTATCAAACCAGGTATTTAATTGTGTGTAAAATTCTCCCTCTGTCTTCACTTCTTTTTAGTGAACTTACTACCTCGGACAGAAGATAACAAATAGGGAAATCTACTGAAACTTATTTTATTTTTTTTTTGCATCTCCCTCTTAGCTATCACCTCTTTTAAATAAGTTCCTTAAATCACTGTTGTGAACTGTATCCGTGACATGTTCTCATCTTTATTTGGATTCAAAAGCTGAATAACTTCCATGATTTTATATACAAAAGGACCAAACTATTAGAAAACATTGAGCTCATTGTTATTCTTTTGAATGCATTTTTGTTTATGTAATAGAATGTAAAAATTTTAAGAATTGTATTCACATATATGCAAAAAGAGTATTAATATAACTATTCAAAATATGGAAATTATACAGCTTGTAATATGTAACATATATAATATAAAATCATATTCTATACATAACTAAAATGTAAAAGTGAAAGGCAGGCAATGGACAGATAGGAATGGATATAGAAAGAAATAATGACAGGATATGGCTCAGAATAATAGGCAATCTTTATATTCCATTTTCATTTTGTCTTCTGGATGGGACATTGCACTCCAGTATCTACTTCAGTGAAAAGCATGTTTCAATTCAAAAAGTAATGATTTAGTAAATATAAAGTCAGTTCCTTTTGTAGTATGGCTCTTGGACTGCTTGAGAAACACAAGTATTGATTAGTTGAAAGTGCCAATAAGAGCCTTACAGTGAAGCAAACGATAAAAACCACATTCTTACCAAAATGTGTAAAGCACAATAACAATGGTCTAAAGTAAAAGCATGTGTGTGCTGCTGCCTCAGATTTTTTGTGCCAAATATCTTTTCCTGGTCCGGGAACCGAACAGTCAAGAGCTGTTTCTGTGACCTTGGTAGTAATTTTATGACTAGTTGGATGGAAGTGCTTGAATCCATTGGCTTTCTTCCTTCAATCAGCTGAACAAATCATTTCTGTTATTCACAGTCAGCTTGGGGTCTCTTAATCAAAGTCTACCATCAATATTTCCTCATTATGTGTAGCACACGGAACTGTGTGGTTGCTGATTTGGGCTAATTCTAAAATGTCTGGCTTGTAAACATGAAACCACTCCAGAGAGTGCTGTTTGGCTATGAATAATTCAGTACATCATGGTTTAGTCTGCACATTATCTGGAAATTTTCATAAAGAGAACTTTATAAATCCTAGTAATCAGTAGTCATTTGTAGAGATGAGCAGCAGTTTTTTTCTGAAAAACCTTATCTGGGATCAAACTCTCAAGCTGTTTAAATAAGTTGATCAATTTTAACATGTGTAGAGTCAGGTTAAAAACCATCAGCAGCAAAAAGAAGCATTTAAGCAACCTGTAATGAAAGCATATTTATTCACCTGAATTCCACAATCAATAATTCTTTACTCCACTATACAAAAATGTAGTGCGGCACATTTTTCTCCATCACTATATTTTTCTCCAAGGTAAGTGTGAGAGTTTAATCTAAACACTTGTAAGTGCAGGAGGTATGAGATATAGCCCTTATGCCACATATATCTATGTCAGAGTGAGTCAGGAACTAGAAACTGCCTCTTTGCGATACAAGTCTGGGCTAAAATAGAGTGTTCTGCATTGCAACTGCTTGTACAAGAACTAGGGATGAGAGAACTAAAAGGAGATTCCCTGTACAACAGTTGTAGTCCCTGGACACTCCTCATTTCTACCTCAGTTTTTGCTGCCTTGAAAAAAAAAGAAAAAACAAAAAAGCTACTTTGGGTCTAGAATAGACCAATAGGTAGTGGCTAAAGTATAAAGCAGTTCAAATAGTAAACCTTATGCTATCATAATTAGTGCTGTTTCCACATAACTAATCCCTAAGCGTATAAATTCAGACCAGGAGTGAAAAGAAATTCCAAAGAAAACGTAGCAATCTTTTGAGCTTCAGAAGTCTACTTTCTCACAGATTTTAGTCCTGTACAAACTTAAATATGCCTATAAAGGTGTTAACTGATCCAGACAATTCTTCTTGCTGCTGAAACATGTGTAACACCTTTGCACATATTAGGGTATTTGAAGGCCAGTCAAGAAAAATCTCCGTAACATGTTTCCTCCACAGGTTCTATCATTAGGTTCGCTGACAAAGCAACTCTCTTCCTTTCACCTAAGGAATTTTGATTTTGACAGAATTTGTGAGATCTTAGTAACATTGAGATTTTTACTTATCTGTTTTATTTGAGAGATATTGATCATGGGATGGGCGGCAGAGGAAACAGGCATATGAACATGAAATAAAGAGCCACACACAGAAACACACGCTCATGAATAATGATCATATCTCTGCAACTTTTAGCAAGAAAATCATACTGAGAATCTCCTCCCTATGATGCTCACAGTTAAAGCTAGGTTGTAACTTGTTAGTTTATAATTACAACACAACAGAAAAATAGTCTCCAGTGAGCTGAAACTCCCACTGTACAGCCACTGCAGTTCTTCTCTTCTGTGTGTATCTGACTGTTTGAACTAAAATGCAGAATATTTTACACTCAAATTGTTTCAACTGCTGCATTTAGTTTGTGTGGCCATGTTTTGGTAGTGGGGGAGCTACAGGGGTGGCTTCCATGAGAAGGTGCTGGAACCACATCCGACAGAGCCAATGCCAGGCAGTTCCAGGATGGACTTGCCACTGGCCAAGGCTCAGCCTTTCTGAAATGACAGTAACTCGTCTGTGACAACAGGTTTAAGAAGGAAGGAAGTTTATCGCGTGGATTAATTGCAGTTGGAGAAGACCAGGGTGAGAATATGTGAGAGGAACAACCCTGCAGACACCAGAGTCAGCGGAAAAGGAAGGGAAGGAGGTGCTCCAGGCACCAGAGCAGAGATTCATTCCCCTGCAGCCCATGGCGCGCATAGTGGTGAGGCAGCTGTGCTCTGGGCCCATGTAGATCCATGGGGATGCAGAGATCCACCTGCAGCCCATGGAGGAGACCCACACTGGAGCAGATGAATGCCTGAAAGGAGAATGTGACCCCATGGGAGGCCCCTGCTGGAGCAAGGTCCTGGCAGGGACCTGCAGACCTGTGGAAGAGAGGAGCCCACACTGGAGCAGATTTCCTGGTAGGACTTGTGATTCAATGAGGAACTCAGAATGGAACAGGTTGTACCTGAATGGCTGCTCCCTGTGAAAGAGTGATCCACGTTGCAGCAGTTTGCAGAGAATTGCTACTCATGAGATTGACTCACATCGGAGAAGTTCATGGAGAACTGTCTCCTAGGGGAGGGATCCCAGACTGGAGCAGGGGGACTCCTCTCCCTGTGCAGCAGGAGAAACCACAGGTGATAAACAGACCATAATCCCCATTCCCTGTCTCCCTGCACCACTGAGGGAGGATGTAGAGCTGAGAAGGAGGGAGGCATGGAGGGAGGGGTGGAGAGAGGGTGTTTTTAAGATTTGGGGTTACTTCTCGTTATACTTGTCTTGTTTTGTTAGTAATAAATTCCATTAATATCCCCAAGCTGAGTCTGTTTTGCTCATGATGGTATTTGGTGAGAGATCTCTGCCATTCCTTATCTCAACTCATGAACCTTTTGTTATGTTTTGTCTCCCCTGTCCACTCGTGGAGAGGAGAGATGCAGTGGTTGTGGTGGGTGCCTGGCATTCAGCTAGGGTCAGCCCACTGGAACTACTCGTTTAATCAATGTCTAAGCATAGACACAGACCTATAACTCATGTTCTGATGATGACAAAAATTATGATTATCAAACACATATTGATATTGGTGCACACTCATTATACTGTTTTAATTTCACTTAGAACTTTTGAACCCAAATTTTCTTTTATTACTTTTAACCTGATTACAGTTTCTACTTTGTAAGTCCTCATTTACATGAACATGATCCTCGTGTTCATAGAATTCCATCCCAAAATCTTCCATTCAGGTAAAGGGGAATATTTGAATGGTTACAAGAAGCAGATTTAATCTTTTGTCTTTGGTTTATTTTTGCTTAAAATGTAAGTATTGTTATGTGTGTAAATGAGACAAGTATTTATGGGAAATAAAGTGATCAGATATCTGCAGGTAACAGTTCAGTACTCATAAGCACTTTTTTTTAAGATTTCTATTGTCATTTAACCACATTTATGGTGTATTAAATGTCTTAGTGCAATTTAGCCAAGCATATTCTTCACCATTTCCCATAGTCATGCTTTCATGGAGAGCAAATAATGAATATCAAAAGACTTTTTAATTTAGCTAAGAAAAGTGAAATGAGAGACAATATCTGGAATTTAAATTCAGAGTAATTCTAGTCATAAATTTGGCATAACACTTTAATAATTGATCAGTTATTTGGAGTGATAGATTCCTCACCTCTTGAAAGAAAGTCTTGCTTCATAACAACACAGGATGATGCATTCACTGCAAGAGTAACTGGGTTAAATTAGAGTGCCTGTGTTATAGATGAGGTCACTTTATAATTTAATGGTCCTTAGTGGATTTAAGATGGAAACTTCTTTAACATGCAGATATTTTAAAATGCTTTGAACTACAGAGTAATACAGTGGCATAATGTCTGTAGATATAATAAATAACAACTACCCATTTAGTGTATTAATAAAAGATTTGTATACGCTGTTTTGCTTAGATATTTTCCTCATCAGTGTTTGCTCTGCATAGGCAATACTTATCTCCTTTGTAAGTTTCTGCCTCCCACAAGTGCATCAATGCCATTTCAGTTAGTAGGATAATAACACTGGGCGCTCTGGAAGCACAGAGCCTCAGTCCGTGATTAGCGCGACATGCTCATTAGGATTCTTTCTTTCTCTTTTTTTCAGTTTGGGCTCTAGGACTGTCAAATCTCTCACTTTGATCATCACTAAATTCACTCAAAAGCCTTCTCAAAGTTCTATTAAAATATTTTTAACTTATCAGAAGGATTTTTTTTCCAGCAATGTCATTAATCCCAGTAAGAATTTATTTACACTATTCACAATTTCAGAATTATGTGACTTGAAGAAAATGAAATAACACCCGTTTCATTAAAATCTAGGTTGTGAGATACCAGAATGGTTAACCCTTAATGGGTACACTGATTTTTTATAGAACACATTAATTAGCAAATCACAAAACTCAAATGTTTGACCTCTGCACAAATTCACACTATGTCAGATCTAAAAAGATCCTGAAAATGAGCTATGCACATTTTCTATTCCTTTCACGTTATGGCAAGTTAAGCTAAGGATTCATGCCCAGACCTTTTTACTCATGGGCTGTTATGGTTTTTATTTACGAGTTGTCTGTTAGTATTGCAGAAAACTGTACTGTTGTGCAGAGTGCACAACAGTATAAAACAAGGTCTGTACTGCTTCACTAACATGATCTGATTTCTGGATTATATTCAGCTGGTGACCTGAATGGGGTATAGGAGAACTCAAATGTAAACAGAAATTTGATTCTAAATAAAAAATACATTCCGTAGGCTAGAGTCTTAATACAATGTGAGAGAAACAGCAATCATAAAAAAAGAATGAAGAGGTAGGAAATTAAATCTGACAGTCCAAGTGTATTACCGATAAAGCAAAGACTAGTATTCCAGTCTTTACTTTTGTATCTTTATATTATTAAGTTTTTATATCTACATTTTTATACTGTTTGGATGGTTACAGTGCGAGTGCTTGTAAGAAAATTTAGTGAAAAAAATTATTATTACTTGGATCCATGGTGAAGCTACACCATTCATATTATGTATAGACAGAAAAGATTGCAGAAAATACCTTAGCTCACTCTTGACTTTGTTTTGCCGATGGGAAGTTTTAACAATTGCAAGTATGTCAGCCTAAACTGTAGCTAAACATGTCGATAAGCAATCATGTTTCCTCTTCAAGATCTGGGTGCTTTACAATGAATTGTGTTCTCTGACCATAGGATATTATGTTCCATCTGTGTGGTTTGTTTGTGCATAACCTTCAAAAGAGTGGACATAATCAGAATAAGCCATCTGTAATTAAGTAGATTGCAATGAAAGGATCTAGTTCTACGGATTGAATGAATAGTTTTCTTTTTGGTTAATTGTTTAAATAATACAATTAGCAATTCTAACAGAATACATTTCCAAAACATGGAAGTGCTGTTTTTCTTTAGCAAATATATGTGGTTTGAGTGTGGTGGGCTTACTCTAAGAGTGGCTTTTATTGGTAAGGTTTTGCCATCTGTTCTAATAATTTATTCATACTAAGAAAGAAGCAGGTGAAATTACTGAATGGAGATAAACGGCAATGGATATGCACTGAATTGGGCTGTGATTGTGCAAATGAGCTGAATGATAACACTGATGTTCAGCCAATTGCTATCATTCAAGT
Organism: Cnemophilus loriae; assembly: GCA_013397755.1. NCBI lineage: Eukaryota > Metazoa > Chordata > Aves > Passeriformes > Corvidae > Cnemophilus > Cnemophilus loriae. The sequence continues at coordinate 3,567,285 of VZTF01001983.1, forward strand.
GACAACTTTATATGCCATTACATGGTCTCGAGATGCAAAATATTAAAGATATAATGCAGAAGATCTATTTCTAGGCAACTAATGATTTCTATCCTGTATTCAGATATCAATCCCTTATTATGAATAATACTATAAAATATTTGTGTATATTTTGGTCTTTCATGTGTAGCAAAAATTTAAGGAAAAAGTTTGATGAAAGATCTCTGCATCAAAGATTTCTGGATGATGTGAAGATTTTGCAAGAGGTTTGCCCTGTTTCTAAGTCTGTTTTATTGAGTCATTTTCCTTCAGCTTAGTTCTCAACCCGTATAATGCTTCATTTATGGAACTAAAAGTCCAAAACCCAAGAGTCTGGAATTTTTACATAAAATTCAGTGTAACCAACTTCATGAGTTTTATTTGATTATGTAGAGGCTTGACTTGGAATAGAGTTCATACTGGGCTGTGTTCCGGATTTGTGCTGGAAACAGCGTTGATAACACAGGGATGTTTTAGTCACTGCTAAGCAGGGTTCACACAGAGCCAAGGCCTTTTCTGCTTCTCACCCCACCCCACCAGAGAGGAGGTGAGGGATGCACAAGGAGCTGGGAGGGGACACAGCTGATGCCAGATGATCACAGGAATATTCCATGCCATAGGGTATCATGCTCAATGCATAAATCTAGGCAGAAGAAGAAAGGCGGGGGAGCATTCAGAGCAATGGCATTTGTCTTCCCAAGTCACTATTACACATGATGGACATTGCTTTTCTGGGAATGGCTAAACACCTGCCCGACCGTGGGAAGCGGTGACTGAACTTGTTGTATTCGTGGATATGAATGTCACCACATATATGTAACAAAGGTTTTAACAAAAAAAATAAGAAAAACAGACATGCAACACAAGTAATCAATCGGTAAACATTCAGAAAATGTAATAATCATACATGCTGAGGATTAAAATCTTTCCATACTGATTTTCTATCTCCAATTATAACATGTAAAAGGTTATGATTATTTCTGAGGTAAGGAAATCAAAACAGAGATTGACATGTTGCCTATACTTTTTCATAGGTGACATGCTGTTAAAATAAGCAGCTTTCTTGAAAAGCTTTAGGAATCAGACTACATTTAATAATAATGTTTTAGTAAGTTCATGCTTTTTGCTTAGCACCTGTGGAAGCTAGAAATATGTACTGACACCAATGGGTTCTTCTAAATTTTGATAGACTTTGGTGGTCCCATGAGCTGTGGATTCAGAGTTCTGTATATTGGTTTGACATAATATAGAAATCAACTCTCTGTCTTCAGAGGAGTTACATTTTAGAAAATATATTGCAATCAAAACTTTGACACAGCTGAGAAAGGAACACTCCTAACACATATTGTTAATCTATCTAAAATTTTAATGGTCTAATCATAATACAGAAATTAGTGTTATTATTTATTCATTTACAGTGATAAACACTTGTATTTAGTAGCGTAGTTAAAAGTGATGCATAGAAACTTCCTACCACCTATTCCCTTTCTCTGGTATAATGTTCAGCCTTTGTATCTTTCCCTGCATTTTGACAGCTTCAGATTTCCTTAGAAAGGAACTTATAACAGCTCACCAGCATCCTGAGTTTCCAAGTAAAGGACTGTGATACTGATAAAGAACATCTTCCTACACAGTGTTGATTCCATTTAGATATTTTCCTTTTTTTTTTTTTTTTTTTATGTTCTTAAAACATAGATTGCTTGGCTTGATCTCCATTTATCTCCATCTTAAGTATGGCTGTCTTCAGCCGTTACCTACTGAAGTTACACAATAGGCTTCCCCAGCACTGATTAACATCAGTGTAATTATGTTTCCCGGGGCTAATGTTCATTATTCATTCACAACATGGGTTTGTTATAGCTTCATAGCACGTAATCTTCACAATTAAAGAAATTGGACAATAATAACCTGACTACTTGAAAGTTGTTGCCATAGCTAGTACAATGTAAAATGAGCTCAGACGAAATCAAAGATAGACAGCTCCACACTGACAAGTCAATACAAAATCTGTGGACTTTTATTGGTTGCAATGAAATGGTATTTAGTGGAATGCAGATGGCTTTGCTAACAAATAATCAACCATTTTGAAGACTAATTATTACCCACTACAAAAGTAATGGTGATTAAATCTAGTTTAGCTTTCCCAGGAATTTTCCTATGTTGATCCTCACCAGTTAATATTAAGCAGTATTTCAGAATGAGTTTATTACCATAGACTAGCTGATAAATTTGTAAGATATCTTCTAGTTTTCTTTCTGGTGTTTGGAGCATTCAAAATGTCATGTTCAAAGTCACAAGAATAAGTATTTAATTTTTAGAGTTTTTGACTGATTGAGTCATACCTGTAGCATAATTATCCATACTGTTTTACACCTCTTCCCAGGTAAATGTAAGTGCTTCAAAGAAGCAGCATCTTCAACTTCCTAGTAGATGCTGATAATTTGATAATGGAAAATATTAAATTCTTGGAAAAATGTCTTTGCTAATATTTAAGATGCATTTTGCTTTTCCTAATTTCTTCTCTTCATCCTAGTTTTAGCTTCTCCTATAACATATCAAATGAATTACTTCTGCACATTTATCATCCTTGAGTATTTTTTATTATTATTATTCATGACCTATTCATTAATTGTAATTTAGCCATGGTATTTGTCACATGACTTCTTATTAATCTGCCACATGCTGTAAGTGATGAATGAGAGACAATAGGTTGTGAAAGAAAAATCAAGATTCAAATATCTCAAAATGTTTTTCTGTAGATATGGTCTTTTTTTTTCATTTTAACTCCTGCGTTGTGTCTTCTTACTTGATGCTGAAGTGATATATTCATCTCTGACTGAAAATCCACATCTTACTTGTCCTTCTTTTTCATAACTATCAGAATGATGTAACAGGCAGAGAGGCAGACTTTTTGGGTGAAGAGAGAACTGGGTTACTGAAAAAAAGTGAGAGCTGATGAAAAAAGTCACATGTGCCTGACTTACAAAGGGAGGTATCCTCTGGAAAACAGACAACTGACTAACAAAGAAGTGGGCAATAGTGTCTAAGCAACAAAACTTTGCCACTAACCTTGAAAAATGTGCAGGATAACAGGTGTTAAAAAGAGAAAAGTTAACTTGGGTTTAAATTGCAAACAGAAATAAGTTCTACCAAACAAAACCTGAATATAATCTGCATGTTCCTAAATTTGTCATTTCACACAGGAGAGGGAAAAGAAGATCAGAGTAGAATTTTCTTCCCTGTTTCCTTTGCCTTATCTTAAAATTCGTATATTCAGTGGAAGAACTGGCAGAACATCATTCCATACTCGATGGGAATGTCTATAGGTTTTCTGAGCCGGGGTTGATCTTTAGTTTGCCCAGTACGTGAACTGGCGATGTCCAAGTGATCAAAATGAAGCCCTGGATGAGCATCCAAGGGCTGTGGCAGAGGAGGAACAGGGGAATGCAGTGTTGTTTAGGCCAGCACTTCTATTAAATAAATTGTTAATCAAGCACCATCCTGACTGGATTGAATAATGCTCAATATAATGAAGGTCTGATGGCTGTTTTGCCCTCCAGCTGCACCAGGCAATAATAATACATCGAAAAAGAGTAATATACATAGAACATAGAGAGAGAGGTAAGTGAAGACCTTGAATTGACAGTCTCATGTAGCAAAGCAAGAAGTAAATTTCACTAGAAGATAATTGATTCTTCAGGGACCTTTACCTGTCAGATTCAATAGTTGGCTGGAAAATGCTGCTGCTTTTTTAAGGTGCAACTGAAAGAAACAGAGTGAAAGACAGATACCAATAATTTGTCCTTTTATTATGCAATAGGGTTTTTTCTGTAAGATTAAGCTATGTTGAACCAGATGTCCCAGCGGTATTTCAGTATTCTGTGGCTAAACTAACACCCAAATTGCTGTTTATAACACATGGGACTCTGAGTTCTAGTAAATGAATATGGCTTATTAAAGAAAGCAAATGCTAGGATAATCTAAAAAGTCAACAGCCATATAGCTGTATTCTTGTTCCTTGTCAGCATACTGAAAAAGTGGCATAATAAAAAATAGACAAGCCAAAACTAACTTCAGCATGGAGTTGAAAGTGTAAGGAGGCTACTTCTAAACTATTAAGAGTATGAGCAGTTTGAGAGTAAAGGTTCCCTGTGGGTGTCTCCCAGCATTGGTCTCAGTCCACACTTGTGATTAGAGCATTGAAGAACTTACTTCTGCTGATTTCAGTCTGCATGTAGGGACTAACAAGACCATACAATCTGTATTCCTGTGCCCCTCTGGGCCTTAAGTTCTGATGCTTTCAATGTTTTGGTCTCTGCAGGAGATGAGGGGAAACGCATCTCTCTTTTTCTTCTACTCCTTATCTCTTTTTTGGTGCAGAATTTTTCATGTGTCATAGCGGGCCTCCAGCAAATATTATTTTCCATTAGTTTGGAGCACAATTTATGCTTTATTTTCAATTATTAAAATTGCAGTATTAAAGTATTACATATATTAATCCTTAAAAATATTACCAAAGTATTTCCAAGCCTTTAAAAAGTATGATTTATCATAGTATATAGGAAATTAAGCTGGAAGAAAATTGCTCAGTGCTGATGTTAAGTAATTTCTCTTAAACTATTGTAATGAAAAACCTAAAAAATAAATTCCAAATTAAGAGAGATTCTAAGAGACATTTCTGTTTTCTGTGAGGTTCTCTCTGACCCATGGGGAAATTTCTTTCCAAACTCTTTTTGAAGCACTAAAGGTAAATGAAGAGCTCAGACCTTTCTAGGCTCTGTAAAATTTTTTGTTATTTCCAAAAGGTTCGAAAATAATAGTATGTGAGTAGGAGTAAATGACAGGGGTTTATTTGTTTAAAACCACAGCTTTGGTATGATCCCTGACTTTTTCAATTTGAGGAGAAGGCATTGCAAGATTGCTGAGATAAATAAGGGTTTTTTTAAAAAAAAAAAATCTTCTTTTTTAAAATTACATTGTATTGGGATAAATATGTGGGAGGGAACCACCTTCACAGCAAAAACACCTTCATGTAGTTGAAGAAAAACTAGAAGGTTTTGTCCAGGTTGAAAAAATGAGATACACTTTCTTACTGCAATGTAAAAATCCTTGTCTGGAATCAGTTTCAGCCATTTGCATTCTTTCAAATGTGAATTCAATCTAGTATTCCTGAATATTCTTCCACGTGACCGCCACAAGTCCCAGACACCCACCTTGGAAGCTCTGTATCAAGTCTTCCTGAAGTGTCTAGGGTAATTGTGTTATTGTGTTCTTCATCTACCTCTACTGAAATTGATGAAAGAAGATTCTGTTTGTTGGCCAACAGCTGTAATGCCATTATTAATTTCTCTGCAGTACCCTATTTGAATCAATAAGGGGCCAAGAGGTCTTGACAAGATATATTTTTTCTAATATTGATGACCAAGCTAGTGCCCTCAAGTCTAACCATTGATTCTAAGAGACAGAACTCTCAAGCTGGAGGCCAACTTTGTGCTATTAAACACATCAGAATTTGTAATTAAAGAAAATGTCACAGTGTCATATTTTACATCACAAGCAAAAGGAATCTTTCCACATACGTTAAGAATAACATGAGTGCAGAGATACACTAGAGATATGTACCCTGAATTTAATTACTGTTCTAATAGACGACACTCAAATTTGAATCAGATTCACAAACATTCAATTATATATGGAAGTTGATGTTCTTCTGTTTTTCCTTAATTAAAAATTTTAAGAAAGTATTTTATTGGGTTGTTTTTGCTTTCATTCTCTGGCCATATTTTCAATTCATTTTTTGGGAGTCTCAATCTGAATGCGTTTTTGAACAAATTCACTCATTTCAGCTGACCTGTCTTTTGTCAGTCAAGGACCAGTAATTGTCAATATTTCTCTACTCACTTCATTATAATGTAACACGAATCAAAACATGCGAAAAATGTTCAGAGCTGTTGACTAAGCATGAATATCTGAGATAGCAAAAGAATGAGTTACCTAAAACTCAAAAACAATTTTTTCTTACCTATCTTGGAACACTGCAGCTTTTGTTCTCTAAACATGCAATATGAATGTCTGGGTGCAAAGATATCTGCTGGCTTTTAGGAGATCATAGCTACATATAGCTTAAGGTATATTTAATATAGCTAGCATAATTTTGAGAAAAAAAAATATTAATATATGACAAAAGTCTTTTTTGTAGTTAAGTTCTTAAGACAGAAACTGATTTCTAGTCATTTGATGACTTTATAGTGATGAAGCCTCCTGATTCTGTGATTATGTATGTTATGGGATTAGGTTACAAATTATGGCTGGTGTATTATATACTCTAAGACATCCAGTAAAAAAGAGCTGTTGTCTCAGAAAATTTCTTGCTCAAATTAAGGGAGAAAACACAAGTAGGGAAAAGATATACAGGGATGTTTAGGAAGGAGTCATATTAAAAATTAGGATAAAAGAGACATCATTTATGCCAATCTCCTGCTTAAATAAGGACCAACTAGCTTCTCAATACTGTACAGTGCCGATCTAAAAATTAATTATAATCACCGTGTATTGATACAATAGGTCTTGAAGTCTGAAGATACTTGGATGCCAGCACCACACATAAGTACTGCACTTTGTGATTCAGTAGTCTGGCTGGAGATGACAGGCCCATAGATGTCAGCCCAGTCTTGATTTGCCTGAGGTCACACAGGTTCTCCTTGACAGAACAGGAAACTTAAGAAGTAATTCTTAGCCCAAAGGCTTTGTTTTCTAAAACTCATTATTTGCATTTCAAATTTCAGCTTTACTTGGCTTAGCTTTCATAGTAATTACACTGAGGTATCTTTGTTTCATAATTTAGTAGAATGCTTTTTTTCAAATATTTCTTAAGTGTTATTTTCATTACATTGTTTTACAATACCATTATTCAATTTGTAAGAATATCCTCAATCCTTTCCTCAGCAGCATTTCTGTCTGAAAACACATATTACAGTAGAATTTTAGGTTATTTCTGAAAATATTAAAAGGAATCAGTTCATTAGCTAACTCCACAAAAACTTTTACAGTACATTCATTTTATTCTGCAATGAATACTTGAGTCTATACGACATAAAGAGAAAGAGGGAAAAAGAATAGGTATATTAATAGATAGATGTCCATATAAAAATGCGCAAGAAATATACCTGGTTCGCTATAAGCATTTACCATTGCTATAGAAATGCACTGGGACTGCATTTAGGCTTTCGTAGTTTCCAATTTTAAACACTGTTACTTTCTGCTTTTACTTGCATTTTCTTTGTCTTTGCAGAACTTTGCCTATGGCAGTTAATGTGCCAGTTTTTAGGTCAAAGGAATTCACAAAGTTTCAAGAAAATTGAAGAAAAAATAAGGATTATAAATTACTAAGATTTCACCCAACTGAAAAACTAAGCTTAGTTAAAGTTTCTATTTCTTGCAACTCAGAAGTGATTTTTTTACTTAAATTTTATGCTTTCCATGGACTTAAACCTCAACACTTATTTTCCAGATAACTGACAGCATATATACATTGAGCCTGTTCTAATTAATTGCATATCCCTTTAGAGAGTAAAAATGATCATACTATCAGGTTTTTCAGTGGTGATAGCCTGTCATGGCTGTCACCATCTCTAAGTGTAAATTCATTTCTAAAACCTCTCATAGAAATAATCAAGTCTGTTTCTTTTGGATAACTGGAAAATGAATATTTGAAGACTTACCTGTTTTTTCTGAAATGTTTTGAGACTGGACTGAGAAAGCATGTTGCACATATTACAAACCATCCTTTGACTCGGCTAATGGCAGAAAAGAGGAATTCAGTGTTAACCATGATTGACTGTGACTGAAGGGTGAAAATTTAGGAAATTTTAATTTATTGTTCTCTAGCTTTGTCTTTAAAAAGTAAAAATGCATAAAAAGTAGTAAACTAAACGCAATGTTAAAATTACTGTCTACATATACGAGATGTTCTATATAAAATTTATAGCCATATAAAATTTCATATCATATTCTTAGCATTCTGTCATTAATTACGAAAACTGCTACCTAAAAATCAAATAATCTGAAGATATTCTGAAAGAGAAAAAAACCACAATATTGGATATAAGGTGCGTATTTTAAATCTAAAACAAGAAGTAGTTTATGCTACTATATGTATTTAGCATCTATCCCCACAACGAATCTAAGGAAGGAGAAGTGCTATGAATTCAGAGAATATGGAATGGCAATCAACAGAGTGAAAGGTGATGAATATACGTGACAAGACAAAACAGGCCTGTTCTCAGACTGGAATACGCTTTGTCAAAACAAGGTCCATACTTCAAATCTTGGTTTTTTGGTTCCATCCACAGTTACATATCCAATGCTGAAAACAAATGATATCTTAATCAGTTAGTTCTATTTGTACAGATGCATATAATGCTAACTGTACAGTAAGTAGAGAAAGAAGCAATTCTTCAAATATTAAAAAGGTCATAGTAATCTTAACATAGATGTATGGAGGTAATTTTTAGCAAGTCATATTTTCATCCATTTGGGTAATATTCTGCCCAGAGACAGTCCTTACACAGCTTCAACTTGAGTCAAGTTAAAAGATCTTAATTTAGGCAGGATTAATAGAAAAGAACAGTACAAAATTTAATTGCTTTTAAAGGAATACCATAATCAGTTCTCTGTTTATAATGTATTTGAAATTCTTAACTGCTTCCTTTTAACTTTGTATGTGCATACTAAATTGCTGTTATTTGCTAAAATCCATAACTAAAATGTTTTCTTAAGATAAGGTAAAGTTCACCCCTTTGTGAACACAGGATCATTCACTGAGTCAGCCCCTATCTGTTGTTAGCTACCTTGGAACCTGTGTGGTTTATGTACCAGTTGTTGCAATACTGAGAATTCATATAATACCATGGGGGATTTTTGTGATAATAAATATCACATTTATTTAAACAATAGTGATTTTAGAATAATACTCATTAATACAAAGAGTCACAGCTACATTTGTTTAAATAAAAAGTGTTCACAAAATCAAGTTCATTTTTTCTGGTGATTAATGGTTATTGTGGAATTTATAGAGAGACCTGAGCAGAAAATCCTTTATTATAGTACTATATTTTTTTCCCTATTACTAATTTTTTTAGTTTCGTACCAGCATGAGCATACACCTAAACAAACATCTATATCTGCTCCCTTTGTAACTGATATGTTGTCTACATAAATCCAAATTATTTTAATTTTTCAGGACAAGTTGCTTTCTCATTTATAGAGGAGAAAAAGAGATATGTGCTCATTCTATGCAGCAATAAGAGATCAATATCTTTTTAAAATTAAGGACAAGCATGCATGTATGGAACAGTAACCTGCTACAGTGGCTTCTGACAACTTTGTCTAAGGATAGATGCATGCTGAAATTAATATAAGGGAAATATTTATATTACTTACATAAATGTTTTAATTGTTGCATCTTTAAGAGTATTTTCATAGAACTGTCTTTTCTTTCTGCAGTATTTTCTTTAATGTTCTCATACCAAACTTCATTAGAAAATTCCCCAAGAACAGTAATCAAACACATTGAAAGTTATTTCCCCCACCCTCAAACGTATTCAAAACAAAATCTGACTTATTTCTCTCTTCACCTTCCTTATCAAAGCCAAAATAAAAATTTTGAAATTTTTGTGCTTTTGTATCTAGAGTAAGAGGATGACATTTTTAAAAGCTAGTCAATCTCTCATTCAAAGAGGAGAAACTGGTTAAAGAGGCAAGTCCTTCCAAGAGGGATGTAACCCGAATTTTGAGCGGATGACCTCTTGCTGCTGCTGCTGCTGCTGCTGCTTTAATTCTTTGAATGAATACGTGTACTTTTCACTCCTGTCTGCTAATGTGACTCAACTTGTTGTACAGAAAAGTGTTATGAATATTGATGATAATTGTTAAACATTATACAGTGTTCCATGATAGCAGCTCAGCTACTCAGGAGATAAAATCCCTTTCTTGGGAAATGTCATGCAATTACGCAATTATGAGACAGTTCCTGTTCAGGAGAGGACAAGGGAAGGAGAAAAGTGAGAGGGGAAACAAGGAAACAAGGAAACAAGGAAGGCAGGAAGGAAGGAAGGAAGGAAGGAAGGAAAGAAGGAAGGAAGGAAGACACCAGCATTTTGATTCAAAGGACTAGTGCAGTTTTGATGTAAGTACCTTGATCTTCCTTCTTCTCTTTGTTTATATTAGATTTACAGTGTGGTTTTGGTATGTACTAAATAGATTTCAAGGACATAAAATGTGAAATTCCTCTCCAAGAGTGGAGCAAAGGTTCTCCAGCTCCTGAAACTGATTTTAAACTGAAAGAAGGCAGGTTTAGATTAGATGCTAGGAAGGAATTCCTTACTCAGAAGGTGGTAAAGCACTGCAACAGGTTACCCAAAGAGGTGGTGGATGCCTGATCCTTGGAAGTGGTCAAGGCCAGCCTTGATGGAGCTCTGATCTAGTCTGTTGCATCTCTGCCCATGGCAGAGGCGTTGGAATTAGGTGATCTTTAAGGTCCCTTTCGACTCAAACCATTCTATGATTCTACAAATGTTCAGTGCAGACTAACCTACCCCGCAGTAAACCCCGGGGGCCAAATGTATCTTGTAGGGAGCTGATCTAACATTTTGATATACTGATCTCATATGATCTGTGCTGAATGAGTTCCTACTGTAAATTTCTCTTTACTTTGCCTTTGCTAAGTCTAGGGAAGACTGAAAAAGAAATATTCTGGGCTGCAGAAGAAATATTCTGCAACTGTTTTTTTGTTGGGATAGAATTAATTTCTTCATTTTATCCAGTGCTGGGCTGTGTTTTGGATCTGTGCTGAAAACAGTGTTGATAACACAGGTATGTTTCAGTTATTGCTGAGCAGAGCTAACAGAGTCAAAGATTTTTCTGTTTCTTGTACTGACTTGGCATGCACGAAGTCTCGGGAAAGGACGCGTCCAGGAGAACTGACAACAATTGACAGAAGGGGTATTCCATGCCATATGGCATCATGCTCAGCATATAAAGCTGGGGGAAGAAGGAGGGAGGGGAGAACGTTCAGAGTGATGAAGTTTGTCTTCCCGAGTCACTGTTAAGCATGATGGAACCCTGGTTCTCCTGGAGATGGCTGACCAAGTGCTCATGAGAAGTGGTGAATGAGTTCCTTCTTTTGCTTTGCTTGTGTGCACAGGTTTTTTTTTTTTACCTATTAAACTGTCTTTGTCTCAACACATGATTTTTCTCACTTTTACCCTTTGGCCTGTTTATTTAGGATTTGAGAAAAAAAGGCCTGAACACAGTAAAGGATTGTAATAATAATAATAATAATAATACCAATAATGATTATTTATTTTGAATTAGATTTTTGTGTCTATATCACACATTTGTCCCAAGCACGAAAGTGCAAATCCAGCATAATTTTATATAATATTTCATTTGCTAATGGAGCAATATAAACCAACTTGAAAACAGACACACAACTGACAAGGAATGCTATTATAACTCATTTATCAAACAAGTTAAGCTTATGAATACAGTTTTATATTGAAAATTTGTAGTTTACCTCTACTGGATTTCAGATGACACAAGACAAGTTTCTGGTGATTTGAGGATGATTTAACAGTCGGTGTTTTCTTTTCTTCAAAGTAGGCTCAGTGCAAAATGATATCTGGGTTTGCGGTCAGTTCTGGCCCTGAAATCCTTTTTTAGGCACAAGTGGGCCAAAAATATGCCCATGTGCTTTGTCCTGTAACTCAGGTAAATCGCTAGTGCATACCGCAGTATACTGGCAGCCAAAAGGATCATGCACTTTGCTTTGTTGCACTCACTTCTTGAGTAGGCTACTCGCTAATATGATTTTTTTCTTCATAACTTTTCTAACTTACCTGATAATTATTAAAGAAATTTATTACTCCAGGCTTTTTCAAGGGAAGCTAGGAGCAACAGAGCAAAAAGTCTGTCCAAATTCCAAAAAGAAGTCACAAGCAATTTGAAAGTAATGTTGTTTATGGTTTATGATAGTTTTCTTTGTTTAAAAGAAAAAAATACTTTTCCTTCAGAATAATGAAATATTCACTTATTTCTGAAAATAACCTTATATGCATCTTCATGAAGAGAAGAGGAGTTTGAGAGGAGACTTCACCGCAGTCTGCAGCTTCCTCAAGAGGGGAAGTGGAAAGGCAGGCACTGATCTCTTCTCTCTGGTGTTCAGTGATAGGCCCCAAGGGAACAGCACGAAATTGTGTCAAGGGGGTTTAGGTTGGATATTAGGAGAAGACTCTTCACCCAAAGGGTGGTTGGACACTGGAGCTGGTTCCCCAGGGAGATGGTCACAGCACCAAGCCTGCCAGGATCAAGAAGTGCTGGGAGAATGCTCTCAGGCACATGGTCTGATTCTTTGGTGTCCTGTGCATGGCCCAGGGTTAGATGTCAATGATTCTCGTAAGCCCTTTCTAACTCAGGATATTCTATGACCCACTGGTATAACAGCCACTCTTCCTGTGTTATTTACAAACTTGATGAGAATATCATCATACAATCATTACTTATAGTATTAAAATGGACTGGATGCAGTATTGACCCCTGGAGTACACCACCAGTCTCTGGCCTCCAATAAATATTGCACCACTGATCACCACCGGAATGGTCTGGACATTCTGTCAGTTTTCATTTCATTTCAACATCTTTTTATCCAGCCCATACATCAGCAGCTTATCTATGAGGATCCTATAGCAGAACGTGTTACTGAATGTGTTACTGAAGTACAAGTGGAAAATAGCCACTGCTGTCCTTGCTTCTGCAAGGTCGGTCGTTTCATTGTACAAGTTTATCAAGCTGGTCAAGCATGACCTCCCTTTCAGGAAGCTATGATGACTATTCCTGATGATTTTCTTGTCCTTTATGTACCTGGAAATAGTATCCAGCATTAGCTGATCCATAACCTTCCCAGAGACTGGGGTAAGGCTGAATGGTCTGTAGTTCCCTGAGTAGGCTATATGTTGTTAGAAGATTAATATTATATATATTGTTAGGACTTATGTCACAAGATGAGCTGGAGAGATTTTTACTTGATAACATTTCTCCGTGCACTAATAACATGGTGACTTTTCCAATAACATATCAAAGCAACTCTGAATATTTAAGAGTTCCAACACTAAGAGGAAGAGCATTATTGATTTGGAAACCATTGAGAGATTAAAAAAGGAAAAAGGTAAAGCACGAGAAGCACATAGAGGTGTTGGCATGTGATCAGTTAAGCCAGGCACCTTCATCTGAATCTATGAAGACTTTTTTCTAGATGTAGCCATGTCCCCCTCCCCCCGTTTTACTTTGGCCTCTAACATAGATGAGCTTCTACAGCTGATGGTGAGAAACAAGGGAAAGTGGAAATGGAGGAAGAGAAGGAGGGCAGAAAGGAAGGTGTTCAGAACCCCAGGAATGAGGAGAAACAAAGATCTAGCGGGTTCTCTGGGACAGAGTTGCACTAGCTGCAAACTAACCAGGATTTGATGAACAGGGCGATGTGGGAATGAGAGCAAGAGGGTAACAGTGGGCACTTAATAGTCTCAAGGTGATGGAGACAGCTTCAGTCTTTAGCCCAGTCAGCTAGGCTCACATTACAGAAGCAATGAAAGCAATATCAGTGTGCTGACACTCATGCATGTTGCAATAACATTTTTAGTACAAATTAGTGCTTTTAGTATTCATCCCTTAATAGTTCTAAATCTGGCATTTGTTCCAAAACACACTTTTTCTATCACAATTTCAACATGGATGTAACTAAACTGATATTTTTGAAAGGAATTTTCCTGTGTTTAAAGCGTTCGAAGTATGTATCTGCCCTCGGATCATCCGCTTAGTAAAAAAAGAATTAGACTCTGCTGATCTTCATTAAATTCTTGTATGACTAGCCCTAAAATGTAGCTCTGATTTTTATCTCACTTGCTCCACCTATATTTAATTTGCACAGAATTGTGGCATCTATGCGTCATGTCCCAGTGTAGATTACATTCACGATGGCTTGGTTAGAAAGTGCTCTGAAACGACACAGCAAAGCCACTGAGGCCACTTATCAGCCACTGAGCCTTCCTCACTCTGCAGTTATCACGGTGCTGCCTCTCAGTACCTTTGTCCGCATGAGAGAACAGTTTAGTCATCTTTCGTCCTTACTATTTTTTAGTCACAGGCATTGCGTATTGTCCGATCTTCACTCCTGCGTTACTTATTCTCTTGTAGTGACTTATTAACCAATGCTATTTTCTTTGCTGCTTTAATAGACCACTCTTTTCAAATTGAAGGAGAATGAGAGAATGAGAAGCAGCAGGTTTCCAAAGTAAAGTGACAGGCAGGAGACTTAATTTCTTTTACTGTTTAGACAGTAGCTCACTGTTTGACTTTGTGAAAATCACTTAGAAGGTCCAAATTTGCAAGCAGCTGTACAAAGTTTGGATGTCTTCATTTTGTTACATACTGTGGAATTTTGTTCTGAGAAGCGGTCAACGGAGAGAACAGCAGTTAAAGGTGATGAGAAACGCAGGTACTTGACATATTCAACAATTAGGATAGTATTAGAGCATTTCAAAGTCAACATCTTAAAACCCCATGTGATTTCAAGCTTTTTGCTTTTTTCAAATGCTGACTCGAAAAATATTGTTCCTTAATTTTCCTATCTACAAATAGAAAATAATAGCCTTCACGAGGTCCGTTGATTGAAAATGTTTATAAAACTTTCCAGGAATGCTTGTGTTATATCATGAGAGATTTCCTCAGCCATGTTAGTATTATTACGTTACACATGCTGGAAGCATTACAAGCAAGACCAGAGAGAAACTTAGATTCACTTTGCTAGACTGCGGCAATTCACCAGGTCTTCTGAAAAACAAGACTTGAGTCAGTCTTCGCTGCACACTGATCCACATTATTGCGTACATTATGAGTCGAAAAGAAGAGAAACACTATTAGTCATAATTCTGTCTTTCCTCCTAGAGAGTGACATACATCCAAGAAAAATCATGTGTGGTTGCAAAGTTGAAAGAAAACATCCTGTTTGTTAGACTTGAAAATAAGTATTTTTCCACAATTAAAAAGAATCTGAGCAAACAGATGCAACAGAAGTTGAGCTTGGAGGAGTTCACCATGAGAAGAGTATTTGCACTGGAAACCAGAAACTACAGTGGGCTTGTTTCCAAGGGGTATAATTTTACTAACGGTGATGCAGCAGCAGTGCCAGCAGAGACACTATGTCTGGTAGAAAAGTGGCCCTATATGTGAACATGAAGATCCAGCTGGAGTTGAGCTGGAAAACAGGTTTGGGCAAGGAACTTTCTCAGTTTCCTTCTTCCATCAATATACCTTTTTTTTACTGTTTTGGAACAAGCTTAGTTGCATGACAGAACCCTTGGAGGACAGTGCACTATGACAAGACAATATGCATGAAAAAAAGGTGAGATTAAACTCAATAGCAAAGTGTCATGGCCTGGGTAACCCAGGGTTGCATAGCTTGTGCATGTACAGAAATTGCTACAGTGGGTTTGTAGGATTCTGTAATATACAAGGAGTGGATGCTTTTATCCCTCAAAATTCCTCTACATTATTACAGAGCATCAAAAATACTACAAAAATCAACACTAGCAAGAATCCCACCATAGAAATCATCACTAGCAAATATAAAAAAGGATCAGTAAAGTGAATATATATATATATAGCAATTAAAAATTACTATCAGCCATCAATAATATATTATCAAGTGATAGTATGGCAACGGTCAATAGCATCAACAATCAATCATATAGTAACAATCAATATAAAAAGAAACAATAACTAGAATAGGTTACTGTGAGTTTTTCATTAGCGAAGGAACTTCTCACCAATATAACAGAAGACACACTTCAAATAGATTACTTATGTGGATGTAAAATGCCAGTTTTGAGTAAAATAGATTTCAGAAAGGGCCAAATCATGTTGAAGTGTAGGACAAACCAGCCACCAAGAGAGATCCAGCCATCCTGGAGGTGTTAAGGACAAATTGAAACACTCCAAAAGCGGGCCCAAAGCAGGGACCAACAAGGTAACAGAGTCTGATTTCAAAAATGATTGACATCATGGAGTTAGCCAGGTGTTTCCAAGGATCTTGTAGAGAGTTTGTATAGAATTTAACTTGTTTAGAGAAGTAAAAATATATGCAGCTTGGGAAGTTGTCAGGGAGAGAGAAGCTCTATTTCGGATAAAAATTTAGTTATTTTTATATTGCAGAGATATGAGGTCATAGGACACACCATTTTGATCACCTAATAAATGCTGTTAATGTCTATTTTTCACCCAGACCTTCAAGAAGGGAGTGATGTTTCTATTCTTTTAGCCCAATTTTATTTTCCAGGCCTGCTTCCACTTTTTCAGGCAGTAAGTTGCAGTTACTTGAGTTTTGCATTTACCAATGGTATCTCAGGATGTCACCTCTTTCTAGGTTCCTCACCTGTACTTTTAAAGAGGCCAGCTGCACTTTTTCAGTATGTTTCTTGTCCCAGGGCCCAGTTCCCAGGCTCATAGCTCCCATACCAGCAGGAATTTTCTTTTTTAGAACCTTTCCTCTTTCTAAACTTTTTGGCTGCTTGCATCACAAAGTTATAGTATTAGTTATGACTCTGAGTAAAATCCCTAACTAAATCATGCAGCACTGTGTTGTTCACCTTCTACATCTCATGATGCTAGAGAAACAGGAAACAGAAACCAACTATTATACCACTTAAAAACATTTGCAAATGATCTTTTAGAGCTGAGTGTGTGTCCTCAAAGTTTCATGTATACAGCTAAGAATTATCTCCTGCCATAGAGTTTTATTCTTTAAAAATCTGCACGCAAGCGAGTTCTTCCAATATTGAACTCTATCGTTTACTGGAAATTCCCATTAAAAACTTCATATTTATTGGCATCAGCTGTTCATGACCTTTGACTTACCAATTCATGTCTCCATGGTTTTCCTTCTGAAAAATGGACATTTACTTCTTTTGTGAAAAAATCATGATACACTG
Source organism: Cnemophilus loriae (assembly GCA_013397755.1). Taxonomy (NCBI): domain Eukaryota; kingdom Metazoa; phylum Chordata; class Aves; order Passeriformes; family Corvidae; genus Cnemophilus; species Cnemophilus loriae. Next base: position 3,584,342 of record VZTF01001983.1, read on the forward strand.
CAGATAGCACCAGTGCTGAGTGTTACAGAGATTACAGACACCATTCTTATTGTTATTATAATGCAAGTGAGGGAAGAAGGACTTTTGTGGGATCACATCTTACTGTTTATGAAGTTTGTAGGTGGAAGGTACATGTCAGTAGACAGTACAAAACTACTTGTGAATATCAATATATCCTTTAAATTTAAAGATGGACATGTTGCTACTTATTTAAGGACTTGAATAACAATCTCCACTTCGGTCTACCAGATTAAAAATGTATTATGAAATTATTGTTTTGAAATTACTGAGCTCCAGACTATGTGCATATATTTGAAAGAAATTCCTAGATTCACAGGCTTTCTAAAAATTTTCCTACTGGTGAAGTCTATGAAAGACAGAGAAGAGGATCATCATCTGCCACTCCCTATGTGGTATCTATGATTTCCTTGTGTGAGTAAATAATTTCTCATCACTTCAGGATTGTCTTTTGTTTTCTAAATGGAATATTTTTCTTCTTGGTTTAAGTTCGGAATTAGACACAGCTTCCCTTGGGCTGACCAGATTGTTGCCCATCACACAAGGACAGAAATGCTTTCACACTTCCAAATAAACCAGTAGAAACCCTTTCCTGTGTTATAGGTTTAATTTCTATATGGGTAAATTCAAAGCAGACATTATAGGATAATGTGAGATGAGAGAAATAGCTAACTCATGGTGTAGCTTCATGTGCTTAAGCTCTATTTTAAATTGTATTTAAAAAAGGCTTGGGCTGAAATACGACCAGTAATGGCAAGCACACTTGATAAGTAGTCTGAGGAGGAATTTCTTCCCGTTAAGATGTCCTAGTATGCCTACACTCTCTGTAATCTTCACCTGTGAAGACTGTACAGTACCAGAAACAGACTGAAGAAAAAAGCAGAAGCAAAAGACTCTAAATGGAAAACATTGCACTAAGAATTCAAAAGCAGGCTTGAAACACACATACACAGTAGAAATACTTGAGGTTTTTTATAGCAAGCTTATTCTTCAGTGTAAGCTACAGTACAAGGCCTCCCAGAGGACATTTAGGAACACAGTAGTCTTTGATCTTAATGGAAACTGTGTTTGCTGAGGATGGTGCTGTCTGCCTTGCAGTCACCAGGTAGTCTGGTCGCACAGCAGGAACCTCTTGCCTGTAATACAGACACAGATAGTGAAACCTGCTTCATCTGTCTGAGAGTGCCTGGAGTTTCCTCTAGTTCAGTGTGGGGTATTGCATTTCTTAGAAAAGCTTCTTTTTTCCATGCAGCTGATGATGCAGTGACACGTTTTCAAAGTAGCTAGGGACTGTGGGCCCATTTGACACAATAGGAAAGAGGCTCAGCTAAGCGGGAGAAAGATCTGATTTGGCCACTTCAAGAAAAAAGGTGGAATTACTGAATTGGCAAGTGAGAAGAAGGTAACTATTTTTTCTGAACCATGCTACATCAGAAATAGTAGATTTGTTTAATAAATGCTGAAGGGCAAATCAACTGACAGGATATTTTAATGAAAAGTAAAGAATTTACCCTTCTGCACCGAATGAAATTTTAAAAGGGCATAACTTTCCTGTATGAGGTCAAAAGCAGGAGAAAGATCTATACAACTCTCAAGCTATTTTTTTTTGCCAACTACAGCAGATCTCAATCAAATTTCTCCCTGAATCTATTACCTCTCTATTTGCCTCTCCTACCTTGCCCTTCCACAATATTTAATAGCTTTATAACTGCTTCTCCCTTCTAACATATAAAAATCCACTGATTCTCAAATGGTCATTAATGAGAATGTAATCTGTCTTGTCTGAGGATCACTAGGAAAGAGCACAGCCCTACAGAGAGCTATTCTTCACATCCCTCCTGCACAGCCTTTCTGAGGATACTGATTTTACACCTCTCTCCACTCTAATTTCCTGTTCATTCTACAGTATAGGATCTATTAGTCACAGAAAGTTGGAAAGTTAAAGACTCTGCAGCTGGAGTACTCCGAGCCTTGCAAATAGAAAGGTTTTAGACCTTTGTGTAATGGGCTGTAAAAGTAAAAGCTGTGATTTATTGTTTCTTTCAGTTACTGAAAACTAATGGCTAGCCCACCTTCTGTGGAATTCAGTGATTTGCAGATGTTTATATCTAATAAGATGTTTGAATAAATTGTGATTCTTTTCCTTGTAGTGCATCATGCTTCCATGTTACTGTGCAACATTTCTTTTGCAACTATATTTTTGACATTCAGTTCAAAGCTGAAAATAATAGAGATTTATATTTATTTTCAAAACAAAACAAGTTTATAAAAATGAAATCTGTGACCATTATTAGTAAAAAATTCAGATTAATTATTCCTGTTAATTCATGCTAAATTAGTCTAAAAATAAAATTTAAAAAAATGATATATTGGCATATGGATATGGATGAACACAGAATGATAGCTTATACACACACACTCTAAAACAGGTCATGGATATATACCTCTGTAACTTATACAAGAGAATAATCTCAAGGAAACAGAAAAGTTATTTTTGAGCTATACTAAAAGGAGTAATTTGTCATTATTATTGTCAAAAGGCAATTTTTATGCTTGCTTTTAATTTCCATTATGAAACAAAACACTTATAAATATGAAACACCATGAAATTACATGAATCTTAATGGCAATATCTTTCTTTCCCAGGTGTAGCTGTAAGCTTTGCAGGCAAATGATTGATCAGTTTAATAATATCTAGGAATTTATTTCAAAAGGTTCTGTGAAGAAGAATTTTTATGCTCAAAGTGTTTTTATGGCCAAAAAAGAAACACATCTTTTATGCAGATTCAATAGTTTATTGTTAGTATAATTTAAATCTTAACTGTCTCTTGAAGATTTCTTTTTAGTTCAGTACCTATTATTACAGGAAAATAATAAAAAAAAAATAAAAAAAAGAAAAAAAAAGAAAGAAATTGAAAATAACAAAAATTATGCCATCTCAGAAGAATTTGAAATTTCCATACACACAATCCTGATAACAATTTTATCCTATTAAGTTTAATTTCCCAACACACGGATCTAAATCTTGGCTTCAGCATGGGGAGAGGGTGAAGTTATTTAGTATATCTTTAGTCCTTCATGGGTACCCATGTGGATGTTTTCTTCTTTTTTACCTTAGACTCACATAGGGACTTTTTCTACATTTGCCAACTTTCTCACAACTTGCTATTTGTCACTATTTTTCAAGTGCATGTACCTAGAAACCTGTCAACCCACGACATTCTGGAATTGCTAATTATGGTATACTTTACATATGTTAGATACCTGTTCGTTGTTCTCTTTGCTGCCTTTAAAAGTGGTTTTGCCAGGTCTGTGTTGCCTTAGCTGGTTATTAGTAGGGTGTTTACAGCCATTGAGTGGCAAACATCAGCTTGTATCCTGTTTCTTATGATTATGTGTCTTCCCCTCTCTGCACTACATCCTGTGTCCCTCTATTCAAGGCCTGTTTTGTCATACCACAACTATACTCCTCCATGCTATGTTGCTATGTTAGAGTCATAAATATTAGATTCTATACAGAAAAACTACTTGTTACTACCACATATATGAAAATTTTACCATAGAAGGGTAAGCAAAAGCAAAATGAAATAGACCTAGTTTCTTGGTCATTTCAAAAATTGCTGTTACAACTCTAGCAACTATAACAAAGTTTAGCTGGCTGAGAGAAGTTCAGATAAAGTAAACATTGCTGTCTTTTGGCCTTGAAAGTTTTTACGAAGACCATGGCACGGTGGTAGCTGTAGCAATATCTTATTCACTGGGCTACAGAATCCATCCCAGTCACAGAAGTATCTAGGGCTTTTTCTAACTTCTAGGTAAATGCTTCAGGGCTGAGGTCTACAACACCCGGGTGCTGATTGGAGAAGCTCATGGTGTAGTCAAATGAAATAAAAAGTGATTGGAAGTGCTTCTGTCAGAGACAAGAATTGAACCTGTACTGTCCAAGGATGAGTAAAGTTTCACCCATTCTAGGATGTGTCTCTAAATAGTTACTAACAAACAGGTGCTTATAAGACAGGAGGGATGGATGACATTCCTTACTAAAAGTGTCAAAGTTGTGCTGTGAAATGCAGCTTTGAAGGTTTATGAGATCATGAGCTTTTACTGCTTGGTGATTTGGGTAACAAATAGACCAAAGAAGAGTGTATTTGTAGGGTACTTGGTATTTGCATGGATATTTGCTTGCACTGATCACTATTATCATTAGCAATTAAAAACCATACAAATACTGTAAGGGAAGGGAAAGATCTGATTCTCTCTCTTTGCATATTGTGGCTTCATGACTAGATTTCTTTAACCTTTGTCTTCATAATCTCTATAAAATTTCACTGCTTTCTGCAAGGTGAGCCAGCTCTAAAAGAAGGATAAGCAGATTGCCTTCCTTTGCTTCACAGATCTAAATCGTTGCTGGACTGCGGATGCAGCTTTGAATCATTCAAGCAGTATAGGGCAGAGCTGTAATATCACTTAGGTAAACTCTTATCCCTGTAGGCTGGGCTACAAAAAAATTAATAAGAACAGTAACTGATTTTCTCCCTTCTACTGTTTGTTTGTGTGTTTATTTGTTTCAAAATACGCAATATAAGCCAAAGCTACTCTCCAGTCCCTGAATTCAATGCCTTTCCAAAGGCAAAGTCTAGGCAAAATTTTTACTTCTAACTCCAAGGCTAATAGAGTGAGGGAAGATTGTTCATAATTCCCTAGTGAATTAGCTATGAAACTGGTAGTCAGTTCCACCACAGTGCTTTGGCAGAAGAAATTTGGACGTCTAATACATTTCCTGCCAATTACATGAGCAAGTATGACTAGGACTGTTAGTTGGCTTTTATTTATTTGTTTGGTTTGGTTTGACTAGGCCCAAAACTATTTAATAGATATATTTCCAGCTGTTGCTGGTTTACCAGGAAAACAGGTGAAGTAGGCAGTAAATTGGAACATGAAGACATTCTCCTGATTTAGTCAGGATGAAAGATTGAGAAAGTCAGGGGAAGAAGCATTTGAAAACCTAATTCAGGTTGAGTACAAGAAAATTAAAAAAGAAAAGCTTTAAGATGATATAACTGTGTTGTTTAGTTAATAAACACTTCTTCAAGAAAACGGCTGGTTTTCAGCCTTCGTGTGAAAATTTATTCAAATGCTCTTGTAACACCACAAAAATGGTTTTTCGTTTGGGTTTTTGGGGGGTTTTTTTTCGGGTTTTGGGGATTTTTTTTGTTTGGGCTTTTTGGTTTTTTTTGTTTGGTTGGGTTTTTTTTTGGAGGGGGGAGAGGTTAGGAGTTTTTTGCTTTCTTAATTGAAGTTGCTAACAATTGTTCAAATTTATTAAAAGTGTTGTGATTTCTCTGCTGTCAATTTAACTTAATGATTGAATAATTCAAACAATAATTATTTTAAGGAAGTCATGCTCTATTTTTTTTAGGATAATAAGCTAAATGGAGACACATGCCTCCATCATAATTTCAAATGAGTACTTTGAAAATGAAATAATCAACAAAGTTGTAATTGCATGTTATCTGGAAAAGGTCACTGTAAAAAAATTCCTGTGAGAAAGCATCTTTAGAAAAATGCTCATGAGCTGGTTTAAATTCAGACAATTCAATATTAAGAAATTATATTATATTCCTTCCTTTATAGATGAGTATATATGAACATAAGAGACTAATAATATAAACCTTTACCTTTTCCATTCTTGCCAGCATTATCCTTTCTTAAAGTGTAGCAGATAAAAAAGAAGCCTTAATTTCTCTTAATTCTCTTAATTTCTTGTTTTCGTTGTAAGAAATAATATTTTTTTCCACCAGAGTAAAACAAGCACTTGTGAATCCTATATCTACTCTGAAGCAAGACAGGAATCTCAGATTTAATTCATACTGCCAACCAACACTGCCATGTCATGCACCATGCAAGGAATGAAACATAAAGAGCCAAATGAACATATGTCCACATAGAAGAAGGTTTGAGACATCTAACACTTCCAATATAGCTCTACACTGTAACTTTTTCTTTCCCCTACAGATTACAGAAAAGGACTCCTAATACCATTTGATCCAGTACTGCTCCTGAGCATCATCGGCTTTCACTCATACAGGACTTACTCTGTGGAAATCATTTCTGTTTTGAAGAACTTTCGTACAGCCAATAGGAAAGTTGAGGTACTGGATACGTAGACAAAACTGCTTTTAGGCTATGTTTATTGTCTTTATTTTTTGCCTTTATTAGTTTATAAAGTTCAAATCAAACACAGATGCTCTCATGAGCAATTTAAAGTGAATAAGGTTACAAATGAAACAGATTAAAAAAACAAACCTAGCTTTATGGATGATATTGTTATGTTTCTCCCCATAGGTTTATAGAAGGTTCTGTTTTGAATGTGTTTAAAAGCACTTCTTGTAAGTGTTTTTAAACAGTCACTGTGGTATACTCTTAACCTGAATGCACTGAAGAGGTTTTTAAATCTAATATTTGTGTCATGTTTAGTAGCATATAATTAGTTCTGGAAATCTCTGTAGACAAGTCACAAAGTCTATATTGCACGTCTAACCTCTCAGGTATTTCAGTGTGGCTTCGTCTAGGTCTAGAATATGGTGGGTTTGCTGCAGGACTCTGAAATCACAAGAGAGGTTCATGAAGGTAAACCTCATGAAGGTCAAGGATAATGCCTCCTGTTAGGAGTTAAAGTGCTTTCCTGACTTATATTAAGTGGTTTGTGTAACTCAGGGTGTACCTTGCTAGAGTATTGAATAAATACAAATCTGTATTAACGAAGCAAGTGACTACGGAAAGTGCTTTGTTCAAGAGGCTGTTGTGATACAAACCATTGTGATAAAGCAGCTGTAGATTTGAGTCATTTGAATCTGATATTCACTGTACAGATGAATGATGGTTATTAACTTTAAATTTATCATGAGTAGAGCCACAGACTGAAATAAGGTGGAGTAAATGTCTGCGGTTATCTGTTAGCTGGTGTTCTTCATCATTTCATAGCTGAATGACTTATGATCATGTAGTTCAGAACACCTCTAATTAATTTTTGAGTTGAGTCTTTATTCTTAACCTCAAACTATGGTTTATTAATGGGTTAAGGTAAAGAGCTTGCTAAAGTGTAATGTGTGGCTGTGCAAACATATTTGGAAGCACATAGTTCATTGTTGGATGTCAGATGTTTTACCTGCCCACCCAACTAATTGAGAATCATATCAGAGAACCAAAAAGTCATTGTAATGAATGAGACAGACAGTGACCTCCAAAAGACGTAACTGAATTAGAACTGATGAACTTGATATGAGTATATTCACAGTGTCATTTTAAATATAACACAGTTTAAATCATTTTCCTGCTCTTGGAAATGTATTGCACTAAAAGCATAGGAAAGATTGGCAGGCGAATTTTAACTTGTTTTTTTGGTTTCTTTCTACAAGTGTTATAAGAGTAGAGGATATATTGAAGGATATTCGTTATATAAAAAATATTTTGGTTCTGAATGCACACAAAGCAGGTTTTCTGGAATCTAAGAAGTTTCTTTAATAATTTTGAGGAGCAAGAAATGATAGCAGAAGAGAAGAGGGAAGAGGGTTTTTTTCCCAAGATATAGATGAAAAATCATTCTTTTATCTTTCTTGCAGAAGAACAGAAAAGATAAGTTTAAGACATAATTGTCCAAGACATATTTAAGACATAATTTCCCACAGATTTTTGTTTCTCAAAATAATAACTTCTTATAGGCTAAATAGTTGTGTATACTGTTCCAGAATTCTGTTAGCCTTTAGATTGGAGGTTTATGGTAGTCAAATTTTAACAAATATTTCAGGATCATTTATGTAGATATTCTTTCTACATTAATCTATAATATCCAGTGACAGAACCAACTTTCTGGCCTGCCAGCCTTTGTGTGAGATGTTAAATTCATCCTCTGCTGCAACAGAGCAGAACTGAGTCTCGTGTCTGTTTCTCAAATCCACGTGGTTCATTTGTCATAAATGGTAAAGTGCTCAAATATAGAAATTCCTATGTAAAAAATTACATAAATTTCCAGTGAAACACAAATTGTGCTGTATTTTGTTACGCTTCTATAAAGAAGAAAGATGAATAAGCATAATTTTATGCCTAAGCAAGAGCTGCTTATTTACTGGTGAAGAATATGCTGTCTCCTTGTCAAAACCATATATTTGGTAGTCCATGTCCTCAGCCTCTCAGTAAGTACACAGTGTGAAATAAAACAGATTTAGGGAAAACATTGAGCTTCCCTGCTTACAGTCCCTTGAATTTTTTTTTCTCAACTTTGAGGTCAAGGCTTACTTTCATCTGTCTTTTCCCAAAATACAAAAGATTCCTCTTTTTTTGCCTAAGATTCTTCTGATTCCCGTTTCTTTTCTTTTATTGCTGTGGATTTATCCTTAGTTGGAATTCCCAGGAATGATGTTTACATACAAAACTGTTAAATCAGAATAGCTGGTGCATGTCAAAGTGGCATTCTTCATTTTAAGTTAACCACTCAAATAAACGGAGAACAACAGCAACAAAGTTTATATAAACAATAGAAATGTCTCTGATGCATATTTTTGAATAGGCTATGTCATTCTCTTTATAGTATCTCTCTTCACCATGTGGATTTTGGCATAGTGATTAGATTTAATAGATCTGGTAAGAATTGCTCTGTCTTTCAAGCTTTGCTGGAAAAAATTGCACAGATTAGGAAGAACAGTTGCTAAAATCGGCTGTATGAGGGTGTTGTATATTGTTATTTTCAATGATCTGAAATTCTGACAGTTGTAACAGTGATGGTCAGCAAAAAAAGTAGCAGTGATTTTTAAAACACAAGTCTGCAATGCCTTCCAAATGTGAAGATTTCAATAGACTAACACACCAAGAGAGCGGAAAGACTTGACAGAAAATAGTCATTCTCTGTATGTGTAGAATTTAACAGTCCTTAAATGGCTTGTGCTGGATGAAAGAAAAACAGAAAAATGACCTTTATCTTCATCGCCACTGCAAATCTTGCTGTTCCACTGTTCTAGTGATGCATAGAGGTGGAAATAAAGGAGATGAGTACAATAGACTTTTCCGTAGACTGAGTTTTCCAGGTCATTTAATTCTCTCTAGTGTGTTCAGAACCTTTCCAACAGAGCTAATGATAACAGATTGCCACATTATCCTGCTCGTGGTGACCTGTTTGGGTACCTGCCAGAAATTCTACTCACTCAAAACCATGGGTGAAAAAACCTGTTTACTGGATTCACTTCTAAGGGTTATTATAATTTATTCAGGGGAAAAAAAAGATTATATTATTGAGTACTTCATGTGTTAAATAATGACTCAATTATTTTGAAAATTTATACTTTAGCTCTAGGTTGCTGCTCTGCTGCAACTGATTTTGAATTTTCCTTACAGACTCTGGCCTTTTGCCAGTTCATGTTCCATGGAGACAGTTCTCCCTATCAAACAAGGCTGTTCTTTCAACATATAGCCAGCTAAAGCTACCCACAGGAACTGTCTCCTTGATAAAAAAGAAAGAGTTGTGGCTCTGAAGGGGATAAATGAAGCATTTTTCCTGGGACTTTTTTTGTGATTACTTTTGGGCTGCACGAGCTTAGAAAGTGCTAAGGAGAAAGTGTCACTACCTGTGAATGTTGTGGTGTTCAGGCTCTTGATCATTTCATGATTTCGATATGATTTTTTTGAGCATAAAATTGACCATTTTAGATTTTACCCTTATTGTTTGAATTTCTATCTTTAACATGATTTTTTGAGAACCGAGCAGCTTTAAATCACATACACCATGTGATTCTTACCATAAAACAAAAAAGAGCTTGCATTTAAATATTAATTAAAGACATTTTGACTACTCGAATACGCATTGTTTCTTCAATCCAATCAGAGAAAATTAATTTTCTAAAAGAGATTCTGCCTGGGAGTTCTTCTTTAGAGATAACTTGCTCTCACGTGCTATCTACTTAATTTTGAAGGGCTGAAAGCATCTATAATTTAAAAGTTTACTGTTTATTCAAACTGATTCCTAATCTAGTGTGCTTAAAAATGATTTTTGAGATTATATCTAATATTTTGGGTTGAGTTTCTTTAACTACATTTAAGTTCTTGTAGAAATCATACTTTTTCCATATCAATGCAAAGATCATGTTAAGAGTAATACCAAAATTTTCTTACTATACGCCAGTGACTTAGGCTTTCCATGTATAACTGTTGATTCTCTAACTTAGGGCCATTCAAGCCTGCATTGGGCACATGAGTCACCTGAATAGCTTTCCCTTGATTAAAGAATTAAAAATACTAGAGGTAAAAATTGCCATCAAACTTATTTCAGATGTAATTGTTCTCATCAGGAAAGGTTTCCTTTGGAATCTGTTTTGTACATGAAGAGCTGGAATTTCAGTCTGGCAGAAAAAGTTTTGCCTGCTGGATGCAAAGTATAAAAGTTCAGAGCCTCCTTGGCTAGCAGCTGAATCGTCTTACATGAGTAAAAACGTTCTTTTCGAGGTGGGGAGAGAAACATAAGCTGGAGAATCACAGGTAGTAGTGTTAATAGAATCACACTAGTTTTAAAAATAAGATTTGAGAGGATTGGGGTTTATATGACTGATATTTTGTCGATAACAAGCATGCCTGTGTTCTGAGAAAATTCATATTTTTATGGCCTGAGATGAGTAGTGATTGCCTCCTTTCCTACTTATGTGTCTGCAGTGGAAACAACCAGAATATTCAAGGCTTTTGATCTTGAACCCATTTACTTTGACTTCAATTTTATGTTCTTTCTGATTGCTTTATTTTAATTTTGTAATGAAATCTTTTATTTTGCTGCTCTATGAGTTTACAAAGGTTAAAGCACTACAAAATTAAGACTTTATGTTAATATAACTTTTAAAAAAGTCTTCTGAATAATGTCTGAAGTCCTATTAGACTATAGTTCTGAATTATTCAGATATTAGAATAGTTTTCATTAATATTGAGTGCATAATTTGATGGATTAAATTGTGATATATATGTTTACAGCTTACCACAGGCTAATGAGAATCTAAAATGTAGCATATTAATAGTGGTTCACTGCCTTCTGTTGACGCACAGTAGGGAGAATAGAAACACTACTTTAACAAAGTGCACATGTGCAGGTTTCAGATCTCCTATAAATCTGTCTCCTTACAAAAAACCTTTCATACATGCCAATGTGATCTAAAGGGGAAAACATTTTATCCTAAGGTAGTTACTTGGGCTCAGTCTGGCATTACAGTGAAGCTTAACCAATGACAAATCACTGCAAAAGATGTGGTTCCCTTCTCTCCTTGCTACCCTCTCTTCCCTGTAGCACCTCTACAGATTGAACATTCAGTGCTTAATTGGTTGATCCACTGGAAAAGATTTCGTTTTGGTTAGTTTCACTCCATTTTGTTTTGGGGCTAAACCAATATACTAGATGTGAGGAAAATTTCGAGAGAGTAAGACTTCTACTTTCCAAGGCAGCTTGCTATCAGACTGGCTTTGCAATCACAGTAAGCCACAAAGCATGCCTTAATTTTCAAAGCAGGTGAATTCCTGCGCTGATACAGCATCAGAAATTCCTGTGCGAACAGGACTGAACTGCATGCAGAGCCACTCCACTGAGGGTGCTGCTGAAGGATTAACTAATACAAAATTAAGTGTGGTAGGGCTGAGGCCCCACTTTTGGTCTGATCTCAGGAGGCATCATGCTTTTCATGAAAGCAGCAATGAGTCAAGCCTGTCAAGCCATTAAGGTCCAAGCAGACTTCATTGTTTGTTAAAAAGAGCTCTAAAATGTCCATCAAGACCAAAATATTTTTACTTTCCACATGGTAAATATAGAAGTCCAGTCTCAAACCTGGATATTTGAGACTGTGCCCATTGCATTGCTGTCTCCTACCAGCCAGGCTGAGATTAGCTACAAGGCAGCCACTCATTCACATTGAGGATGGATACAGGCAGATGGAATTTGAGGAACATGCTACACAGACACCCATCCTTTCCTAAGAAATGACCAGGAGAAAGTCTTATATTTTTGTCACACATACTTTGTGAGTAGTGAATGCAAATGTTAGAAGTGACAAGCAATGACCATGCCTTTCTAGTTGTGATATAACTATCACCATCTTATGTGGAATTCATATATTTGGGTGATAGCCAGATGTAGAAATCCCTGAGCTAGAGCTAATTTTGGAAGACACTCATATTTTTCATGGGGTTTTTTTTAGTACAGAAAACTCAGAAAACTGATGAATTGAAATTGATGATGAAAAACCATTAAGAGAGCTAAAGTCTTGTGCAAGATTTTCATTATACAGTTTATACATGCGCAATGTTTCAGAACAACTTCATATACCATTCATGTTGCTGGTTTCGTATTACATTCATTTACATTTCAAGTTTTCAGAAGTATTTGCAAAGCATATGTTTATAAATGTTGTGTTATCTTCCTTGCAAAAACTCCTAGAAAAATGCCATAAAGATGCTTACACCATGCTGCCTTACATGACTAGAAGGAGAGAGAGAAAGAGTTTGTCAACAGATCTTGATCTTGTCTCATGTGTTCAAACCTGAATCCACATTCATATCTCAAATGTTGCAGAGACGTGTTGTAGAGAAGGTCTTAGCAAATGACATATATTTCTGTCTTTTGCAATGCTTTTAAAAATAGTAAAAAATCCACTGCCTCACACAAATTTGAAGCTTTACATACTATAACAGAGACACTGATAATAAGCATTAAACATCCCTAATATGCAGCACAATTCCTTTATCAGCAGTTTTGTAAGGAAAAATAATTACTTCTGCTTTGACAGGATGAGAAGAACTAAAGCTCAGTATTATATATCGTCATTATACTGATCATTTTTATTTGTTTATTATAGCAGGAGTATTTTTCCTGTTTAAAGTCCTCAGAATGAAAGCTATTTTTTATCCTTTTATTCACATATGCAATGGGGTTTCTAAAGATTTGTGATTAATTCTTTCGAATTCATGTGAACATTGTTATTGTCTTAATCTAATATTTGATACTGATAGAAATGAGCTGCAAACTATTAAATGACATTCTGCAAGTACTGTCTTATCAAGTTTGTCAATGCCACCTGACACAAGCAATTTTAGAAGTAAACAGTTTCATTAGCAAATGTTAAAGAATTTGGCAGACACACATAATTGGCTTTTACCTTGGTTTTCATGTATTTTTATGGGATTGCACAGGGGCTTTTTGAAAGTACAAACTTCATATTTATTGGTTGTGCAAGTGTAAAATGATTTCTTGTAACTAATGTCTGCCTGGATTATCTATCACATGAAATAAACTAGGTAACTACCAAATCTAGTAAACTGTCTAAAATACAAATTTCCTAAAGTCATATTTTTCAGATAGAAAAAGAGCCTTGAATCCAGACCAATCTTCTGCTCATGGCAGGTCAGCTCCAAGGAGTTCAGGCCAGGCTGCTTAGGTCTTCATTCAGTTGGGTTTTGAAATCATCCAAGGCTGGAAAGTGAACACCCTCTCTCAGCTTGTGCTGCTGTTGCTCTGTACTTATGGCAGAAAAGCCTCTCTTCATAGGCAGATGAATCTCTCTCATTTCAATTTATACTTCTTGTTTCTCATCTTTCCAACTTGCATTGCTTCGGAGAGCCTGGGTATGTCTCCTCAATGACTTCCCCATAGCACTGGAGTCTGCTGTTAGGTCCCTCCAAGGCCAACTCTGCTCCAAACTGAACAAGCCCAGCTCCCCCAGACTCTTGTTAAAGGGCAAGTGCTCCAGCCCCACCATCTCAGTGACCTCCCCGTACTCTCTTTAGTTGGTCAATGTTTTTCTTTTACGGAGTGGCCCAAAACTGGATACAGTATTCTAGATATGAAAGTTCTTGGAAAAGTGGGAAATTAGGCAGTCTTTATCTTCATAAGACCATATTTAGAAACATGATTGGATTGGTACTTTTTTTTTTTTTTGAGTTGAGACCAACTTTAATTTACAGGAGCTTGAATCAGACTCTTGCTTATGTACCAAAAGTAGAGTTTGATCTTCAGAAAAATGCATCCAAGAGGATGCAAATTTTTTCTTGGAAGAGGATATTATGTAGCTCCTCCTCAAGATTCCTGAGTTCAGAAGCATCAAAGCAACATAAAAGTTAAGGCAAGAAAAATATTGGTCTAATTTATTTCAATAGGAGACTTATCTGGTTGCTTTTTATTTTGGTGATGTTCTCACAGCTACAGTTTCCTGTAAATATTGCATTATCTATTTGAGAGAGAAGAGCCAAAAAGAAACAACTTTTAACTGATGCAAAAGCCATCCCTCTTTACTTGCTTTAAGATTAGTCTGAACTGTCCCAGTTCCTGCTCCAAAATAGAGTAGCTGAATGGGACTGTTCCACTTACACTGGTTGACACCAGGTGCTTGTGCACACCTCCACTTTCCCAGGAAACCAGGCTTTGCTCAAACCGGCGACGTGATGGTCATCAAAGCAGCAGCTTTCAAGGCAGGGAACATACTGAAGAACTCCTTAAGAAATTGATAGAAATTAACCTTCTATCAGTGATTTGGCAAAAGGAAGACATAGCTTTACACATCGCTCCCAAGTTTATTATCCTTTATTTTCCTTTTACACCTTCTGGTTTTATCCCTTTTGTCTCTTATGAGACACAGTTATTAGTGCATAATCATTTGTTGTTGTTGTTGCACAGCTTTCCCTGTTAGTTTGTGGCTTTATCTCCTGTTGTCCATTGAATATGGTGGGGATGTTCTCTCCTGCTTTGAGATTCCAAGACAGGTAGAAGTGTGGGCTGCTCACTGTACTCCTTCTAGAAGCAACAACAAAAAGATGTATATTCAGAGGAAAAATGTATATCATCCTAATTTAAATATCTGAGAAGGGAAAATATTTATAGGGTGATTTGTCTCAGGTTTATTTGTAGCCAGAAAGGGAGAAGAGTGGTACTACATGAGACACAAGAGTTACAGTCAATAGATCTTGTGAATAAGTTCTGCACTCTTTTTTATTATTATTTTTTTAAGGAACTTTAAAAGTTTGGACTGTCTCTTTTATGTTAAAAACATAGTGTGCAGTCTTTGTGATTTACAGTTGAAAGTTGTATCACAATATTTTAAATGGAAGTTTTAGTTCACCATTTACCGTAGAACAAAAGAGGAAAAAAGTAGCTTCTTTAGTGCTTCTTTTCTTTTACTCCAAATTCTTTACAATTACATCTTAATATAAAATGAAAGAGGGCCATAGCTTTCTTAAAATATCACTAGGAATTCTGGGGTTTAATTCTTGATACACAAAAAGCAAGATGCAATTTTAATCCTATTGCCTCAAGTGTATTGTAATTGAATATTCATTTAAATATTATCCCAATTCAAATGATACAGTTAGTGATTTATTTATTTGTAAATGGCAAGTGACATTTTAAGTCTACATTTATTTAAGAAAAAAAACAAGTAAATTAGTTATTACTCAGAATATTCTGCCATAACTATGTGATAAAGAATTGACACCTCTGTGGGTGAAAAAAGGTGTTTTGACCACAAGGTCTCAACATTACTGGTGAAAGAAATAACTGATTTATTTACTAAATAATAAAATGTGGAGGGAAGCACATCTATTGATGAATAGCCTGGATGGAAATGTTACCTGATGGGCTGAATATGTTCTGGATTTCAAGGACGAGTTTCTGGAACTGCATGCAATAAAGAAAGTGGTGTTCTCGAATATTGTAAAACAAGGCTTTTGATATTCTATTCTCATTTTTGCCAGACTTTGAAAGCCTCTCCTTCAAGAAAACTCTTTCATGAATGGAAAATGAAAATAAATATCAGCATAACTTTTTCATACAGTAAGCAAATAAAAGTGATATGTTAACTTATTTAAAGTGCAAGGAATCTTTTACAGAATTTATACTTGAATTGTTTATGAGAGCTAGGCAGTATGAAAACAAATTCAGGTAAACGACTATTTCTAGCAAGTAAAACGCAACATCTAAATTTTGTGACAGAAATTCTAGTTAGTATTTCAGATGTTTTATGCAGCAAAATTGATAGTGAAAATACTTCAATCCAAATTAGTTAGTTTAAACAGAAGTCAGGAGTTTGTAGAAGCATATAAGGTTTCAAGACATCCTAAGAACAAGTAGAAGAGAAACAGAATGGCACTGGCAAGTGTCACCAGTTCCACAGAAAACTCACATCAAAGAGAAAACTTTGTTTATCTTTCTGTAGTGAATGTGAGGTAAATACTTGTTTTATTTTTTCAAAGAGAAAGACTGTTTTCTTTTTTTTCCAAATTTAGGAAAAGAAAGGCGGTGGGATATCACAGTTTCTGTATGCAAGCTGGATGCATCTTTAATAGCATGACTGGCTGGTCTCTGCAGCATTGGAAAATACATTCTTGTCGTCCAAACTCCCTTACCTACTTCCCTATAGAGATAACATCCTATTGTGAAGCAGTTGCTAGAGATATAAATGTGGTGGATAAAGCTCGTTCTTCTTTAGGTAATTCTTCCATTTTTGCTGGTAGTTATTCTGGAGTTTCAGCAAAGATAACATTGGCTATGCAAACTTCTGCACACGGTCTCTGAGCTCAAGTTCAAGGCTACCCTTTGAGCATTTCTGTTTTATCTGCAGTACTTCGATGTAGCCATACTGGTTCCACCCATCAAGAATTCACATTTATTTCTATACAAGGTCATTTACAAAATCAATTACTGCTCTCCTTTTCTTTTAATATATCACTTATTTGTTTATAATTAATGTGTACTTAAAAAGATGTGTTCAGTTTTCAATATATACTGATCTGTAGATCTTATTTAACTATTTTTGTTATGCAAATATTCAAGTAGAGCTCTTTCATATTATCCATAGATTAGTAAAAAAAAATTGCCTCGTTGCCTTCTTGAGTTTAAAATAAAAGCTAAGTTTATATTTGGGGTAGAGAAACTTCAGTGCTATGTATTTGATTCAGTTTGCCCATCACTGAACATTGTCTTTTTTACTATATGCAGGAATTGTTTATTTCACAGGCTTGATGAAAACTAATTCATAGAATTTATTAAGATAAATGCAACAAGTCATAAAATAAAAATTAAATGGATTTTAGTTCATTAAAAATCTCCTTTACTCTGTAAATCATACACTAATGAAAATTAGATAACTTTGGGGGGGAGGTGGGAAAGGAACTAGGTTTGATGAAGACAATAATCCCTGTATAGAAACCATGGAGTACAAAAGCTATTCTCTGTAATTTAGGGACTCAGAAACATTTCCAGTCAGCTTATGCAGTTATATGAAAATCTGTTTGCTATGTCCCATGAGTAATACTGCTTGCAGGAAATACATAGCTACTGCTGAGAACGAACTCAGAGAGATTGTAAGTAATATAGTAAAGTAACACTATGGTTTTCCCATTACAGTGTAGCTACAACCACAGTCTTTTAATTTCTCTGTTTCTTTTTTGGTTGATAAAACAACTGATCTAACTCTCCCACTACAATGACCTATCTAATAAAAACACTTATATCTTAAATATTTTACAGGCTAGTTGCGTAATTGTTTGTAGAAACAGAATCTTTGATCCAAATTGTTGGAATTGGAGGAAAGGTGAAACAACAGGCAATTTAGCTGAAAATCTGAGTTACAACTCTTCATGTTATAAAAGACCTTGAAAGTAGAAAGTCAATAAAACCACCGACTGAAAACCTAGTTCAAATTCCACTGTAGTTAATAGCAAAGCTTCCAGTAGTTCCAAGGCTTGCATATGTCCATGACATTTATAGAAATGTGAAGAAGAGCATACAGCCTGAGAAGTAGAATCCTATAAAAATTCTATATGTGTATTCTTTTCAAAAAGACAATATGTCTAATGCTACTACAGGGAACTTGGAGTGAGCACATGAACTTTCAGTAAAAAAAGCAGAAATTACTTCAAAGTTAATCTGAACTGAGTAGAGGTATGGATTAAAGAAAAGCCAGAAAATGTGAGATAGCATGGAAATAGAAGGTGCAGAAAATCCCTTCTTGTGGTTCTGTAGAATATATACTACCAAAAAAAACCCCAACTAAACCCAAACCAACCAATCAAGCAAACCAAAAAACCAAGCACAACAAACGAACAAGCTAAACTCTTTAAAACTCTAGAGTGACTAATCAGTTTGCTAGCTCTTGGGGAATTTTCATGGTGTGCCTTGAGGCAAACTAAACACAGTTGCGCTCAAATATATATATTAAAAAGAAGTAATAAACAATGCAATGTGCTGAGTCCTACTACAGTATGCAACTCTACGTAGAGTCTGCAAAGATGCATCACAAGCAGAATCCTTACAGACCTTTGCACCAGCACCAGCCCCAAGAGCAGTGGTACGGGGCTCTTCAGGCCACCCTTGGGTCCATTCTCCAGTCTGCCTCTGCTGCCAAACATGGCTCCTAAGTGCTCTTATTCCAGCATGGCTACAGGATAATGTTGAGGCTGTTCCTTATCTCAGCACTCCAAAATGCTTCACTCCCTTGCACAGTGGCCTTCTGTCTCTGGCATCCCTACTTTCAGGCAGCTTAAGTCCTTCTTGTGGTTGAGCCTTCTTGCCCTCCATGAGAGCTCATTCATCAGTCAAAAATTACCACTGCAATTGGAATTTGCCCTTCATAGGTAAAATCCATTTTAGGCTCTGTGAGTGGAGTAGGAAAGGAAGGGTGGCAGAAAACCCTCAGAAGATGATCTAATTAAAGCAATAACACTTGATAAACGAACATTCATTATCCTTAGACAAATGCAATAGAGCTCAAAGAATGACCGAGAACATCATGTTAGTAGGGAAACAAGTGACTCACTATAAATACTTTGTGAAGATAAACTGAAAAAAGATACACAGCAGTGCCAGTCTAATAATCTCCCAAAACACTGAGCAAATAGAAGTCATGCCACACATTGCGATCTTTTAACTCACTAGAATGATGTGGGGACCAGAGCACAAAAGATACATAGGACTAGGACAAACAAATATGTTAATTTTTTAAAATTTCATATATATATATATATACATATACATATATATAACAACCCACAAACCAACAACAAAATAAGACACATTGTAGCTGAACAGCATCAAGGGGCCAACATTGTCCACTTCTCTTCTTTTAAGAGTTAAGTAAAATCCATAACGTAGAAATGATGGTAGTGTAACTGCTGACCAACTAACCATCTATGTGATACAGGAAATCTAAGGGATTGTGTGAGAATTATATTGTATTGTTAGGAAGTAGACTTGAACTGCCACTTCTGCCTTTGCTTTTCCTGTAAAATATATATTTAAGCAATAGAAGAATAAGAGATTTTTAAACATTGATTTTATTGCTTATTTTTATTTTTTCCTGTTGTAGAAAGAAAAACTAGCATATACTGTTGTCCTACTGAGTTTACACCAAGTCATCAGCATTATTAAAACTCCCATATGTAGATCATAATTTGTACAAGAAGCTTGTTTGTGAACACAGCAAAAGAGTAATAATTCAACTGGAGATGAAGAATTGCTTCATTTTAAACCCAGATGATTTTCTTTAATATTTTTGTACGTTTATGAAATCTATGAGTATAAATTCTTTTTGTCTGTATAGATTTTCCTGATAAAAACAAATAAAATAATAATTCTTTAGACCTAAGTATAAGTAACTATAAAATTATCCTATTTTAAAACATGGTGATTGTCATACATAAGTAATCAGTCATGTTTCTAAATTTAAAAATAATTTGGCTTCTATAAAAGAAATGTGTGTTTTTCTTGCATGGTGCATTCGTTTTCCATAACAAATTAGTGCCCACATAAATTCAGTCTTCCAGACAAATGAATGTTCAGCTACATGAGAATCTGGAATTTGCACATTAAAATAAACGCAACTGTACCAATCCCAGAAATAGAATTAACAGATTCATATGCAATAGTGCCTATTTAGCTAATAATATATACATTTTACATGGTATAAGATTACACTTTTCACAAGTGACTGTCCATTTTTCAAATACAGTTGTACGAGGTTAGAAATTCATGCGTGAATTAGAGAGCATGATTTATTTATTGTTAACTTTACTTATAAAAACTTGCCATTTGTGAAACAGCCAGTCCAAGATAGTAATTTTTTAAAAGAAAATCTCAAAAAAGAAGTTGTTCTTCTTCCATGCACTTCACTGCATGCCTAGGGCATTTGGCTTTGAGCCTCATTACTGAGTCTGTGTTTATAATGAGTAAAAAGAAACAGAAGAAGGTAATTCAGTTCAACCAACATCTAAATCATCCTCAGGGTATCTGTCAATAAAGGCAACCTGGGATGCGTAGTTGGGATGAATTGGCCAAGTATTACACGTTAAACTTCTTTTGGCAACACTACAGTGTCATGTTGTGGAAGTCATCTTGTTAAGGTTTTGCAAAAATGGGGTATGCAGAGAACGTATAACAGTATTTCATGTTGTAACTCTGTCAAATTTAATAAATGTAAGCTGGGTTTAGTGTGAAATAGTATTATTTAGAGTATGTGCTCTTTGTATTATGCATTTAACCCTTATCATGTAAGTCTTTTAATACGATGTACAGAAGAAATTGCATCCTTATAGTTGGCAAAACAGAACTTCACCATTCTCATTATAAAAACATTTTCTCATCATTTTCTTCAAAGAGCTGTTACTCCAAACTGATGTACCTTAATCAGTCGGTGAAATTTGAATCCTGTTTAACTGTTAGAGCCTTCACTAACTTCGAGGGACTGTACCTGTACGGTCAAGGCTGTAGTTACCTTCTGACCCAGCCATACTGTATATCTATCAATACATTGTTATGTTTGTCACTTCTATTGCATTATTCTGATTTCAGCATCCTTTGCTCTCTTGCTGTAGTTCAGTCCATGATTGAAAGCTTCTGTTTAACACTGGGTTGTAAAATGTTCTATCTTTTCCAACTCCTGAATGTTCCTTCTCTACTCTATGTTTAGAGCTTGTTCAAAGACACATTTTTGAGCACGAAGTCAATAATGATGTTGGGCATAAAAACTGCTCAGCTCACAGTGGTTTCTATCAAGTCTGATTCCAAGTGGTTTATTGAATTATTAATGACTTATAATTAACCAACAGTCAATGGACCATACATTCAGGATCAATATCCACAATACAGAACATAAAATAGGAGGCTGGACATACATAAAATTGCAAGAAACCCTTTCAAATTTCTGAACAACCTTTTATAACTAATTCCCAGAAGTGGAAATTTGGCGCATTGAGACAGCTGCCTGTGTGCTCTGGCTTTGCCCACATTTATATCAGCCCATCCACTGGTGAGACAACTCCCATGGGTGCACACAAAAGGTGTGGGTCCTGTGTTGCAATCTGTATCACCAGTGCCCCGACCGCATCCCTGTGGCCCCGGTGTTGAGGATGCTCAGCCAGCCCTAGACATAGATAGCAATGGTGACAGGGCGATTCTGGAATTCTCAAACTGCCATGGTATTTTTTTCCTTCTTTTCAGGCTCACCTCCTTGGTAATTCCCTTGTTTACAATTTAATCTAGCAGTTGCTGGCATCTTCCCCTCTAGGACTGTCAGTATTTGGGCAAACAGGCTCTCGGACTGTGCTGGGTAATCCTCAAGACATTCAGTCCCATTGCCACTTTCCCAGCTACTATTTTCTCTGGTAAGCGGAACATCTGAGCACTCCAGCTGAGAGCAATCCCACTTGCCTGGTATTTTTTTCTGCGGCTTCTGTACCAGATTTTAGTTTCTACACTGCAAGGGAGAGAAGAGCCTAGAAAGTCAGTGAGCTGGAGGGTGTAAGCAGTTTTTTTGGAGGGCTCTGAACCTGCTCAAAATGAATGTGGGGGTAACCACAACACTGTAGACAAGAAAGAAGCAGCTGTGTGTATTGATTTGGGTGCTACAGAGTCACTTAGGGTCCCATAGGAGAAGTTTAATAGTCTGTTCTGTAAATGTTTTGGCTTAAAGTCAGCCTTAAGCATCTCTGTGACTATATTTACTGGTTTAAGATCAAAATAGAGTGATGGGGATAATGTTGCTTACATAGGATAGAGACTTCATTAGAGTGTATTTACCTTGTGATAACCAATTTGCATTTGTTTATCTTTCCTCTAATTTCTGTGTTCTTTATGCAATTCAGCTAAAGTGATTACCAATATGTGAATAAAAGGCAGATTTACTGCATCTTGCAAAACAAATCATTCCTTTAAGTCGTTGTGCTAATCAAATGTATTTACTCTGGAATGGAATTGGTGTTTAATGTCATTTGTGCTTTGAGATGTGAGAAAGTATTTTATTTATTTTTTGTTTCTTTGTCAGCAATATTTTTTCCTGTCAAATACTGAAACATGCCATACATCGTAAATGTAATTGGATTTAGCTCAAGAATAGAGTAATAAATATTTAGCCAACGCTTTCTTATTGATAATAAAAATAATTTAAAATCCTCCTGAATTCAGTTTAGTGCATTCTTTCTTTAATAAGTGTGAATAGCTTGTTTGACAAGAAATTTGTAGATTTGCACCCAACAAGAAATGAAATACAGCACCGACATACTTTTTAAAATTTAAATTCTTATGTTTTCAAGGAAAGACTTTAGTTTAATTAAAAAAAAACAACACCAACAAAAAGCAAAAAACCAGCAGACAATAGAGAGATATTCAACTCTAATGACTGCACTAAATTGAAACCCAATGTTTGTACATTTACACATTTTTCAGTTTCTGAAATTTATTGGTTTTTAAAAATTCTTTAACAGTTACAGACTTACAACACCTTTAAAACACTGCGGAATACTTTAAAATTACTGTATGTAACTAATATCAACCTCCTCATGTCCAAAAGTGCCTTTTAAAATGAATAAAATATTAATTAAATTAATCTAATGTAATTCTGTTTTGAACTGCACATTAAAATTGTACTAGGTTAATGTCACTAAGAGCACTGAAGAGCAAGTAATGTGTCCAGATTTTTCTATATTAGTAGAGTTATATAAGAGCTTTTAATTTAACAGCTTTTGAAAAAGCAAATGCTTATAAACTTTACTTCTTTTTAACAGTCTTTTCCCTTTAGGAAATTTAAAGTCTGCTTGGACTTGTGAAAAGTATCTTCATTTCATCTCACTCTAGTGATATAACCCCTTAGATATATCAGAATAAAGCAATAGCAATTCAAATGAAATAATGTCCAAGTAACATCTATAATACAACATTATATTAGGTTGAACAATCCTGATTCTCTCAGCCTGTCTTCATAGGAGAGGTGCTTCAGCCCTCCTCTGGACTCACTGTAACAGGTCCACGTCTTTGCTGTTCTTGGGGTCCCGGAGCAGGACACAGTACATCAGGTGGGGTCTCACCAGACCAGAGGGTCAGAACCACCTCCACTGACCTCTGCCCACGCTGCTTTTGATGCAGCCCAGGATACATTTGGCTTTCTGGGCTGCAAGTGCACATTGATGGGTCATGTCTGGTTTCTTGTCCACCAACACCCTCAAGTCCTTCTTCATAGGGCTGTTCTCTGTTCAGTTCTCCTTTCTATTTAGCTTCTACTTAATCATGGAGCTAATTTAACTTGGTTTATTTAGTTAATGTTTCTTTTTTTTCCGCTAGTGTTCTAATTTTAGACAAACACACCACTGTTGCTTCACTCCTCTGCACCTCAAAACCCACTCAGAATTTGGATGTTGTCCAATAGAGAAGACAAATTTAGATCACTAACAAGAATTATGGCCTGATCTAATGCAGTTATGCCTCCTTTACGACCCTAACATTAGGGGTGAAATTTGACATTTCCACAGGCTATTTGAATGCCTTATCTATTAAACAAAGTGCTAATCCTCTTCACCATGACTGCATTAGTTAAAGTAACTCTTAAAGAGCCTTGCTTTTGGCCAGAAACTCCCAAAGATGTGGCTGCTTTCTTCTTGTGTAACACACAAAGATACCTGGCTTCAGAGCTTTAACACTATGAAAAGTCTGGGTAAGTGTCATGCATTTAAGTTACACTGATTGCTGCATTAGTGCAACAACCAAAATATATGCTTGAGTTCATGAGAGGTTGTTCTCAGGAATGGTTCCTGAAGTCTCTTTCTCTTCCTAAAGTAATCCATAACCTTATTTCACTTCCTAGAATAACATATACCTTGATTTATAATTCATCTTAGAAGAGTTTCAAAGGTAGAACTTACCAGGTGTCAATTATGGAGGTGGAAAAGAGAATTCACTGTCTTACATTAGTTCTGGTTGATAGGTTTCCATTTCCTGTATTACTATCTGTGCTGAATAACTTTGTAACTCTTGCAGCAAGAGATTGTCTACCCTGGAATTCATGACCACTATTGATTATGTTGGGTGAGAAGTAAAATTGCTTTGTATGTCCTGGCATTTGTCACCACAGCTGAGTTAGAGACGCAATATGCCTTTCTTCTGGGAGCCTTCTTTTTAACAAAACTAATTAAAAAATCACAATACTTTTATTTAAGAAGTTCTAGTACCTAGTGCCTTTTGGGCATTTGTTAGAAGTTTAAATTGAAAGAAGTCTATTTGATATAGCTTTCCAATTGGCTAGCATCGAGAAAATAGAAGTGCTTGGAATAGCTTAAGATTTTAATAATGTAAAAACTGTGTTTATTTTTAAAATGAAACATCTTGTTACTCACTTGAGTTGCTTGTTTGCAAAAATTAGAAAAATCAGTGCAATGCAGTAACACTCACAAACCAGAATCAGTGATGTGAGAGAATAAAACTGTATTTTCACTCTAAAGTTATTTTCACTGCTGTTTGAACCTTTCATGGTTACTGAGCGCTGTTTGTTCATAAGTGCTACAGTTTATGTGAACGTCAGCAAAGGTTTTTTTCTATATATGCATCAGACATATGTGACATGGGTAGACTGATCTGTGTTTCTGAAATCTTCTTTCTAGTACTAGGAGATTCCCTGGACTGATTTAGCTCTCCGATTGTTACAAAATTCTGTTTGTCCAGGTCAGCAGTGACAAGGCTGAGAAGTCCTAGGGCAATCAAAACAATTTCATGGCACTGGGATGACTGGTTGAAGAGACAGGAGCACAGGTGCTTTTTTCTTCAATCCCTTCAATAGGAAGGAACAATGTCAAGAAGGAGAATCCACCTGATCAACATATGCCTTAAAGACTGGTCCATCAGTGGAATTTTGGCTTTTTCAGTCATGGGGAGGTTTACACAGCACTAGGCCTGCTGGAGACAGACACGATTCACCTCTATAAAAGGGAGAAAAGGGCTCTAGCCCATGAGTTCACAGGGATAATTGAGAGGGCTTTAAGCTAGGTTTGAAGAGGAAAGGAGATAAGATCAAGTTGGCCAGACATGAGCCATGGGCAAAAGGACAGTGTTGGGAGTGAAATCAATGGCCCAGCAGAAGTTCGTCTACACACAGCACGGGTAATAAAGAGGAGGAGCCGGAAGCCATTGTGCAGCAGGAAAGCTATGACATAGTTGCCATCACACGAACATGGTGGAATGATGTGTGTGACTGGAGTGCTGCAATGGATGGCTACAAGCTCTTCAGGTGGGACAGACGAGGAAGGAGAGGCAGTGGGGTGGCTCTGTGCACTAGGCTGTGGATGTTGTCTACCCCAACTTCAGTAAAGCCTTTGACACTGTCTCTCACAGCATTCCCCTGGAAAGTCTGGCAGGCTATGGCTTGGACAACTCCACTCTTCACTGAGTTCAAAACTGGCTGTATGGCTGGGTGCAAAGAATGCTGGTGAATGGTGCTACATCAAGCTACTGGCAAGCCAACAGTGGGGTTCCCCACTGTATTGCGGCCAGTTGTGTTTAATATCTTTATCAATGACCTGGACAAGGGAGTTGAGTGCCCCCTCAAACAGTTCCCAGATGACATTAAACTGAGCGGGAGTGCTGATCTGCTCAGCCACTCTATAGGTGACTGTTCAACAAGGACACACACCTACACTGAAGAACCTCAAATCTTTCTTTTGCTAAGGAATGGTCTGTGGAAGGAATGTAATAAAACTGCAGAATACTAATTAAAAAAACCCAAACAAAACACAACCCTTGGGTTACATGCAGTTGTCTCCAATATACAGGTTGGCAGTAGTAACCAAGCTGTTGTTCCATGGCACTTATATATATATTATGTTCTATTATACAGAGAATCTGATATCCATCTGATAAGTGAGGTTTATATGATAAGTCAGACATTTCAGAGTATTTATGTATATATATATATATATTTATTTTAAAACCCCATATATTTCTGTATTATAAAATGGGACTTTTTCAGTGACGTTTCCAAAGAGATCACCATCCATGTAACAGATTCAATACCTTTTGTGCATTTTAGTTTGATTTTCTTGTTGGAACAAGAATATTTAGATAGAAAGTGGATTAAAAATGTGATTCTTCAATAGACACTTGATTTTGCCACAATTTTTTATTTTTCTTTCAAGTGTATGCCTTCATAGCCTTCGGAACAGGTTTTCCCAAGGGAAGGAACACATAACGATGATTGAGCCTAAGTGCAAGTCCTTCAGGGATTCTGTTACTGCCTTTGGCAAATGTAAATATTAATTTTTGTGGTGTACAGGAAATTGCACCGTTCAGTGAAAAAAAAAACAAAACAACAAAAAACCACAAAGCTCTACAATTTATTACAAATTATTATTAACCTTGGGTTTCGATGCAATTGAGGACAAAACCCCCCAAAGCCAAACAAATGTGCACTAGAATCAGGGTAGAAAGTTTGCTATTTCTACCTTGGTGAAAAACTCCTTTCTGCTCTTTATTAAATCCCGTTTTAAAAAACACTGATGCTTTTGATTTTTGAAAGCATTCTGTACACGTGTACATACTCTAGGATAAAGTGTTAAATCTCATGCTCTCCTTGAGAAAAGTCTCTAACATTAAAGATGACCATCTCCTGGGGAGTTTCCAATTGGACACAAGAAGAACATTTTTAAAAAATAAGAACAGTAAGCTATTCCTAAGGAAGTGGCGGCTTCCCCAACACAGGACAATTCTAAGATTCAGCTGGACAGAGTGCTAGGGCATCTTGTCTAGACCGTGATTTTTCTGAGAAAGATTGGATTGGATGATCCTTGAGGTCCATTCCAGTAGGTATCCTATGATTCTAGGATTCTATGAAAATATTATAAACCATAAGTCACTTAAATATGTTTCATACCTGTGCTGAGTTCATTATTAACTTTGAGATCCTGCAATAATTTCATAGCTGGATTTCTCCATTTCAAGGTCTTGAAATTACCAAGAATGCCTATTGGACAATTATGTCAAGAGCAAAAATGTTCCTGTTACTGTGGTTATTTTGACAGCTGAAAATAATTCCTAATAAGATGTAAAATAAACCTCTAGTTTAGACTCATACAATTACAAGTATTTTCGATTACTTTCAGAAAATTAATAAGAGACTTTACGTTAAGTAAAACTAATCAGGGGGATTTATTTATCTCTTTTTCTGATTTATGCTAATATGGCTTCATCATTAGTCTGAATTAGACTCTCTAATGCTGTTTTGGCCAGGATTAGAATTTCTCAGAAGCTTTACATTCTCACATGGTTGCCACTTCCATTCTGATATTTCCCCGCTGGTAGTTTTAGCCTGGATGTTAACACTAATTGCAGAACACTAAATAGCTCATTTTAATCTTTAATAAGTTTACATCTATTCAAATTATTTCTCGGAATGTGAAAACTCTGTTGTCATTGCAATTTAATGTCTTAGCATCTCAGAATAGGAGTATGAAATGAAGTTTTTTCCATTGTTTTAGATGATTCAGCAGCTATTAATATCAGAACGCATAATGTAGTTTCCTTGACTTTAAACACAATTAACTCTCATAATTTTAAATTCCCTTTATCAGTGTATATCTGTGCTGAGTGTGACTGATTTTGGCAAACACTGAGAGGAGACAAAGTCCAACGTAGTTTTGTAAATGTCAATGTATGACATCACCACGGGGAGTTGGAGTCTTTCTGTACTGACAGAACGGAGGCTGTAATTAGAAATGAGTGACAAGGTGCTTTTCATCTTTGATGAGAAAAGATTTTTGTGTCAAAATATCTCAGTGCAGGAACAATTTTTCTCTAAGCATTTCTTGTCCTGAACATATTTTGCATAATAATGAAGTGGGGAGCAGAGAGGGCAAAATTATTGCATAGTGTTTGTTGCTAAGTGACAAAATAGCAGATGTTCTGCATTTGCAGATAACAAATGTTTGAATGCTATCATATTGTGATATTGACAGACACCATTCCTTAGGAGACAATATATTCACTACTTGAAAAAAATTATAGAAAATCAAAGATATTAAATTTTTTAAGGCCTTATGTAGGGAGCATTTTAAAATTTACTTGACAAAAGTAAAACATGAAGTTCAGAAATGTGTTTCAAACATTTAATCCCATGATATGTAACAATTTAGGAAGAGAAGTGACTTATATCCTGTTCTTTTAAATAGCCAAACACCTGACCGGTCAGTCAGTGGAAGTATCAGATGTGATCTGAATTTAGAATGTTTAATAATTTACCCTGTAAATGGATTTATAGTGCTTACATTAAAATTAGTATATAAAGAAATGGCTGTGTTTGCATTATTCTGAATTAAATATGGTCTTTGAAGCACTAAAGAAACACTGCAGAATGGTGTATGGTGCTTTCAGAGGAGTATATAACTTCCAGTGCGGCATGATCTGAAGTTATGACATGTAGGAAAGTAAGCTTAACTTTGATAGATTATGAATTCCTTAAACCTATATTAAGTCTTGCAGATTTGCAAGATAACTTCATTGGTTTCCCAAAGCTTAGAAAACACTTTCACTCTTCTTAGCAGATATGTCTGTTGAAAATTATATAACATACAGGTTACAACTTGAGCTTTTAGGCTTATAGCTTATTTCTCCTGATATTTACATAAAATTTACAATTAGATGAATGCACAGACAATAGATACCTTTACTAGTCCTGTCCTCTCTACTTCAATTCTTCACAAATCCTAAAAACATTAAAACAAATTCTAGTTCAAGGTATAACGTCTGTGCAATTAAAAGAATTTTTCTTTGTATTGAGAAGTATCCAAATTTAACCCTCAAACTGACTCTTAAAAATAACAAAAAATAATAATAATAAAAAAACTATGGGTAAATTAAGTCAAGGGCTGCTTACAAATATTTAGGTCTGATCAGAGAGCAAGACTGAGTTGAATATGCATGCAAATAAACATATAATTTACTAGAAGTAAGAAGAAATAATTGGTTCTTCCTTATGCCTTGAAACTTTAGTGTGCTGCCACTGCAATTTTTGACATTTTCTTGAATGAAAAAGTGTGAATTTGCAGTGTGAAAACATTTTCCAGATGATTGTCACTTAATTTCTCTTTTTGTATAGACTCTGAACTTTTTTTGTCTTTCCTCTGAAAAGGCTAAAATTTCAGAAAAATA
Organism: Cnemophilus loriae; assembly: GCA_013397755.1. NCBI lineage: Eukaryota > Metazoa > Chordata > Aves > Passeriformes > Corvidae > Cnemophilus > Cnemophilus loriae. Next base: position 3,613,821 of record VZTF01001983.1, read on the forward strand.
CATGGAAGTTAATGGAACTTCATCAAAATATAGACAATGTAAATGCAGTTTGAAATTAGGATATCTCCTGTATAGGTCCTTTCCGAAGAGATAAAATTTGGTTTTAATTTATTTGATAGTTCTTTCACTGTTGGAATTTGACTAGACAGTCTTTAATTTGTGCTTATAAAGAATAAGTAGATTAATGCAATGAGTTTAGAATTCTAATATATTTTTTCAAAGTTTTTATTAACTTGGTACAAAGATGGAGCACATAGTTTTGATATCTAGTGTAAAATCTAAGTTTCAATTTAAGAATCCCACAAATTACTTTACAATCTGTGCTAAGCATTCAGCTGGAATGAATAAATGAAATTTATTGTCATCATTTGAACAAATATTTGAACAGGTTTTGGCTGCGTAAGCAATATCTGCCTGGAAGCCGCAGGGAGGTTGTTGGTCAGCTGTTATCACCCTTCTGCCCACTTTAACAGATGGTGGGAATGACCAAATTACAGATAGAGAAGGGTGAGAAAAGAAGAGAGAGAAAATCAAGGGGAGATGACTTCATAGCATGGAGTCTTTCTGTCTCAGTTGCCAGGTGGAGAAAGATACCTGCTCTGTACACTCACCTTCTTTGTCCATTATAATGCTTGCCAAAATCTTTACAAAGTTCATTGTGTCACTACCTCATCCTCCCACCCTCTGCTGCATTTGTAGGTGTTTTTGGAAGTGCTAAAAGTAGGACAGGGTGCTTTAGGATCATGAAATTATTTATTCTTCCTTGTTGGGCCCAAACTGTCAGAGGACTGGAGGAACTTTTTGCCATTTTTTCATCTATTTTAAACCATCAAATAGTTAAAATTAATTTGAGAAGAAGTTGAACAATGGATGGTAATGTTCAGGAGTGTAAGGAAATTTTTAGCTTATTTGAAGTTAGTGCTGCCTTTCCCTTGCATCAACAATGATAAATAAACATATATTATGGTATATACAATAGACACCCTGTAGCCCTCGCATTAGATGTACCAGGAATAAATTTATAAGCTGTGGTTCACCTTTTCAAATCAATCTGATATCTATTCTATTGCCTATTCTAAACAAAACTAGAGAAGATTTCTCTTTGTATGTATTTGCATAAATCTCCTTTGCAAAAATGGCACTGAAAAACAGTCTTTAACTCCTCTAGACTCTCTTACTGGCTTTGTTGTAAAATTGGATGATTTATTTTGTATTTAGAGTGCATATAAGCTGAAAACAATGTTCATTTCCCCAGAAACAAAACGGAGACATTTGAATTTCATATTAGTGTCAGTGAATGACTGTGCTTGTGCAAGATTAGAAATAGAAGGATTGTACTTTAGTGCTTTTATCTCTGTATCTGAGTTACTAATTGGTACTGACAGGAAAATTTGGTACATTGATTTTTAATTTTTTTTCCAAGTTAGAACTTACAGATGTAGTCCCAAAAGCAAAAATAAATGTCTATTATAGATAATACCACACTGGTAAACAACACTTCAGAAGACTGACTCGACTCAGACTACAATGATGATAAGGCAGGAGATCAGCATGGCAGAGAAAGAACCTCTGGGTCCTACTGAAATGCAAGATGGAAACGCTTATGGTGTGAAAGCAGGGATATGCATGCTGGGAAGAACATAGCTAAACTGCCTGAAAGTGTAGGCATGAGATCGGGAAAGCTATGGCACAGCTGGAAATAAAAAAGAGAGAAGGGAGGAATAGTAAGAAGAGAATCTGCAGTTACATCAGTCAGAAAAGGAAAAGAAAATAAATTGTACCCCCTCAATAAACAAGGTATTTGGCCACAAGTGATATGGAGAAGGCTGAGGTACTTAATTTTTTTTTTTCCCCCTTCAGCAATTGCTCTTCCCAGCTCTCTTGAGTCCCTGAATCTAAAGGCAGGGAATGGGAGAGTGAAGTCCCACCCATTATACAAGCATATCAAATTCTGGACTGTCTGAGGAACCTGAACATACACAAGTCATGGGATCTGATGAGATGCACCCCAGGTTCCTGAGGGAATTTTTTGCTGCAGTTTCCAATCCACTCTGTGTGGTATTTGGAAATTTACAGCAGTCAGGCAAAGTCTCAGGTAACTGGGAAAAGGGAGATATCATGGATATTTTTAAAAAGGGTAAAGAGGAGAACCCTGGGATCTTCCAACCTGTCAGCCTTACCTCTGTGCCTAGGAAGACTATATCAAGACATAGGTGATGATCAGAGACAACCAGCATGGCTTCATAAAGGACAAATTGTGCCTGACTAATCTAGTGGCCTTCAATGGCATGACTGCATTAGTGGATAAGAGAAGAGCAACTGATGTCATCCAGCTGAGCTTCTGTAGGACTTTTGACACCGCCCCTCACAACATCCTTGTAGGTAGATTGGAGATATATTAGTCTGATGGGTGGACTATTCAATGGATAAAGAATTGGATGGATCGCCATATCCAAAGAGCTACAGTCAATGGTTTAATATCCAAGTGGAGATCAGTAACAAGTGGTGTGCCTTAGGAATCCATACTTGGACTGATATTGTTCCATATCTGTATTAATGACATAGAACTTGGGATTGAGTGCACCCTCAGGAAGTTTTCAGGTGACACAAAGCTGAGTGGTGCAGTTGACAAGCTTCAGAGTAGGGGTGGGATCCAGAGAGACCTTAACAGGCTTGAGAAGTGGATCCATGTGAACTCCATGGAGTTCAACAAGACCATATGCAAGGTCCTGCATCTTGATCAGGGCAGTCCACAGTATCAATACAGACTGGGTAACGAATGAATTGACAGCGAGTCTCTGGAGAAGAGCTTGGGGATACTGGTGGATATTAAATTGGACATGAGCCGACAATGTGTGCTTGCAGCCCAGAAAGCCCATTCATCCTGGATTAAGTGTGACAAGCAGGTCAAGAGAGGAGATTATCCACTTCTACTGTGCCATTGTGAGGCCCTAGCCGTGGTACTGCATCCTATTTTGGGGTCCCCAGTATGAGAGAAATATGGACATGTTAGAGTATGTCCAGTAAAGGGATACTAACATAGACAGCACATCTCTCCTATGAAGAAAGTCTGAGAGAGCTGGGGCTTTTCAACCTGGAGAAGACTCCAAGGAGAATATATTGTGGCCTTTCAATATCTTATCAGAAAGAACGAGACCTTTTACATAGGTATGTATCACATACCTACAAGTGTATGTTCCAAAAGGTAACTCATTAAAACTAAAAGAAAGCAGGTTTAGATTGTATATAAGGAAGAAATTTTTTACTATGATGGTTCTCTGGAACAGGCTGCCTAAAGAAGTTATTGATGCCCTATCACTGAAAGTGTTCAAGGCCAGGTTGCATGGGGCTTTGACCAACCTGGCCTAGTGGAGGGTGTCCCTGTCCGCAACAGGGGCATTGGACTAGATGATCTTTAAAAGTTTCTTCCAGCACAAACAAATCTATATTTCTATGAAATTTTCGTCAAGTACCTGAACAGTCAATATCATACCTATGGAGAAAAATTACTGCTTTGAGGGACATATGCTTAGCACTAAAAGCATTGTAACTATGTATCATAAGCAGAAGAAAGCTAATGAAATTGCTTATATCTCTGTCTGGGATGGTTGCTGCAGTCAATTCTACATAATGCTGATACAGATTCATTTAACATTTTTTGTGACTTTTTTGTTTTGTTGTTCTTAATTATTATTATTTATTTCCATTATTGGAGGAGTCTTATCTAGATGTACCTGTTCTATATCTGTCTTATCTAATCCCATCTGTTCTATAGCAAGTAAATCTTTAGCAAACAAAGAATTATTAGTTTTCATAAGACTTTGACTTTAGAGTCCTTATGCAGAGCATTTTCACTCTTCCAGGCTTTCAGCAAATTTATCCTTATAATGGTTTTCCGAGATGATGTTTTATAACCCCGACTTCACTAGGGAACTTGGTCACCAATGTTAGGCAGCATGTCCAAAAGTGCTGACCAGTTTTTGTGCCTTACATAAGAAGCTAGGAAGATGACTTTCTTTGCCAGTTTTCTTAGCACTTTCCCAGAAGTTTAATTCAAAGCAAAACTCCCACTTATTTCAGTTTTGACTATCAACACTTTGGAGCCCTGCAAATTGAACTTTAGCTGCCTGAAACATATAATCCTGTCTATTTCCAGTACACAGTACCTAAATGATGTACAGATGTTGTGGGAAATATTGCATGATCAGGTAAGTAAAAAACTGTCTCTGAATGGCTACATGTGCCAGGGTGATTTCAGGTTACATATAGTCTGCTACATTCTACCTTTTCTTTTTTTTTTCTTTACACCCTACCATACTTGTGATGCATTTTTGTTTGATTAGGTGTGGGCAGGGTCTGAAGTAGGGTGGAGGGTGCTGTTATTATTATTAAGTTGGAGATTTTATTTGATTTTTTGACAGTAATTTCCTGTTATCTGTTAATTTTGTGAGGTCATCTTCTGAGTGGGATTTTCAAAAGTACGTGAGCAAGAAATGCATGTAGGTGATAGGCACTGGAAAGCAGTCAATTGTTTGCTGCTTCCTTCTAGGAAAGCTTTGTAACTCACTCTGCTTTCCAGGAGATTATGACAGGCTGCAAGACACATTTTCTTTTTCTTCTTTCTGCTGTTCACATTTGCCCCTTTGCTTTATCCTCTGGAGTGAGGTTTTTTTCTGTCTTTTTCTTGTTCTTTCCATATTTCAGAAAATTTTTTCATCTTTACTTTCTTATTGACTATAGAAAAATGCAGCGGTCTTCCTTATTTATTTTGTACAAAGTTTCTTGATGGTACTTAGCCCTGGAAGAAGCATTTGGAGATAAAATATCTTGCTTTCTCCACAAAGACAATATTCAATAAGAGTAGTGGATATAGGCTGTGTTAAGTGAAACACGCTGAATCCCCAGAGTATTTAGCTGATGATATCTAAGAGATCTGACTATGTGTGAACTGAAAATGCAGAGTTTTATAAAAGGCAGAGTTTACAGATGTCTTCAGAAGAATGAGCAAAAAGTAGCTATGGCATCTGGACATCACACTTGGCAAAAATGAAGTCTAAGATATATGAGATAGACGTACTAATACTTCCGATTTTTATGACTGCAACAGTTTGAGCTTCAGCACAAGCAGAAAAATCCTTTCTTTAATTTCAGCAATAATGCCTCATAAATTACTTAAGGTAAACTTAAAAAACACCCCGAAAAACATGACCACCACAGACGTAAAATTTTGGACTGAATGGTCACTGTGAGCAACTGCAACAAAGGAGTGCTTATTCAAAGTAATCAAATATTTTAATAGGAAGCGGCACATGAGATATCTATACAGTAATTCCAGTCCGCATAAGAGGAAATAGTTTCTTCTGAATAGAATTTTATTCATTAGAAAAATAAGGGGTGATTTTTTTCCATGCAAAGAAAACATTTTGGAAATCAGTAGGGTTTGCTTTTTGTCTTTCAATGACTCAGTCAATAGAGACATCAGATTTAATTTATCTCATCACTCATGTGCCACCTGGGGTTAGCAGAATTCAGTTGACAAAAGTAGAAGAGTTGGTGAAGGTGAAGGTTTTTCTACGATATCAAATAAACAAAAAAGCAGTTGTACTTCATAGGCGTGATATGAAACCATTACATATTTTTTCTTCTTTTATTTAGATGGAAACCATTGAGACAGAGAAAGGGTTTGCACAGATGCTTAATTAGGATTGGTCTGAAATAGTCAAGAATTTGATCATCACCTCAGTCATAAAGGATTGCTCTGGAAGAGATATTCTGTGCACTTTGGAGGACTAAATCATTGAGATTTATTTCCTGCAGAGCCAAAGAGCCCTGTATTGATTGCTTTGGACTAGCATTGCTGCTATAAGAAAATAGAAATCAAATCTTTTCTATAAACCAAATTGGCATTGATATTAAACTTCATTTTAATTTTTAATGTGTTACAGGATGAGCAACACTGGTGCTAAGACTATGTTGGCTTGACCGTTTGGAAATTATATAGCTTTGGAGAGACCTAGATACCTTGCCAAGGAAATATTGGGGAAAAAAGGAGTATTTTCTCTGTTCTCTGATCATTGATAGAGGAACTGAGTGTATTTCAGAAAATACTGATTCACTCGTGCATGTATGAAATCAAAATATGTCCTTTTCTTCTGATTCAAAAAATACCAGGCGAAGCATTTACAGTTTGGCTGAATTAAGAGCCAGGAGAAATCACTAGAGTCTCTAGATTTCATATAGGTTTCATTTTGATACTTTTACATGGAAGCTAGCCTCTAGTTAGGGCAAAATATATTTTCCATGTGTATGTTCCAGAGATAGAACAAAACAAGGCTACATTACCCAACCATCATACTACTCCTTAGTACTTAGTAACATTTAATTTAAAAGAAAAAATTAACTTGAAGTTAGTATATTAATTTTTCACAGATGAAATATTAAAAAAAAATAACACTTTTTCTGATTTTTGTCCAGAATAACTCTGGTTTTATGAGGGAAAAGAGTCATAGAATTATATATTTGGGAATTAGAACTTGAGGATTTAGTCCAAAGAACATATAAACATATAAAAACATTCAGATTTTAAACAGATTTGTAGTTAATAATAATTAGATTGAGTACAATAAATACGAAAGTGCTTATAATTCATAACTTCAATGTACCTTAGAATTTTCTGATGTGATATGAAGGAGCATTTTTTCTTCCCAGTCTAAAATATCCACATCTGTAATTCCAAAACCTTGTCACTGGCCTTAAATTCATCTCATCTCATCTCATCTGACATGAGGCCTTGAAAAGCTGTATTCCACCACACTTCATTAGCATGTGTTTTTCTTTCTTTTCCTGCAGAATTATATGCACTCATGTCACCAGGCCAATGATCTCAATTCACTAAATGAAAATGTAGTATAAATATGGTTAAATGTAAAATAATTACAGAATTATGAATAATTGTACCTATTTCATGAAGACGAAACTACAGATTTCCAGAGATGATCCTGCAGTGCAGGTAAGAATGGATAGAAAAAAAATGTGATGATCGTGGCTCAGGTGATATCAACAAGATATGCTGGCCCTTAAAGGATTATGAAAGTAGAAATCAGGTCAAGAAGTTGCAGCCTGCTGGGAAGATTTCTGTCGCTTCTCTTAGTACATGCTTGAAATCAATCTTGAACAGTTCCATACAATTTTAACAATAATTTATTAGTGTAACTGACAATTTAACATTCCGTTTAAGAAACTCTGGCAATTCAAACACTCCAAATAGGAGGCTGCAGAGTTTTATTTCCATGTTAGAGATTTTGGAGATGACAGACATATAGCATGGACCAGATCCTAAAATATTTGTCTGATTGAAGTAACTGTCTTCCCGGAACAGCAGAACTGTAGACAAAGCTTAGTGCTGCCTGTACATTGAATGACTGAAATACATTGGCCATAAACAACGTGTGGCTAAACATAATCATTTTTTGGATCTTTGTATTCTCGCAATAATGATGTTCTCAAGCATCCATAATATTAAAAAAAATACAGATTACATTCCAACATGTGTATACTCTACAGTTTTTTTGAACTTGGATGTTTAAAAAAGGGAAAAAATGATAGAGAGCTCTTAAGTGATGTTTGCAATTTCTTAAACTTGTACTTCTTCCTGATGCCTATGGATCGGCAGCTTTAACAAAACCTCAAGGCAGTCAGCTGTGGAGTTTCCCTGACAGAAATTATTACAGTTAAGCAGAAATGGTAAGGCTTTCTCTTTGTCTCAGTGCAATGAATGATAAGAAGAGATGAAATTTTGATAAGACAGTAAACTGAAAACAGAATTAAGGTTACCTGCAGATATGTTTGTTCTGTTTAGCCCCCAGAATACTTGTATTCCATGTTGTAGAATATCATTAGGGACACTCATGACTTTTATGAGCACCTTTCACGCTTTCAGAGAAACTATCTGTGAAAATGGCATTTAAATAATGGAGTGATATTGTTAGCGTAGAAACACACATAACCACAGGCGGGTTATATGCAAGGTGCTTTTATTGAGGCGCTGGGGGAGAGGGGTACAAACCCAGATCAATCCCCAACATGAGTTTCAGGTGCTTACATTATATACCCTTCCCGTTATACAATCATATATTAATCATTTACCCGATCATGATTTTTGAAACCCCTAAACAATCATCTATTCATTATTGTGTATATTGTTTTTACTCAAGCATAACTTTCAGCCCCCTTTTCCCAGGTGCAGTCACACAATTAACTCATCTTAGTTTCCTACTGCCCCCTAAATGAATACTCATGTTCAGGCTTGCCTTCTATTATTCAGGCAAGTACACAGGTGCAGACTTGCCTGAACAGAATGTCCATATTGCTTTCGGGCCTACTCTAGCTACTATAATTCGAAACATTTTAACCCTATGCTATCAATCTAGCGTTCTCAAGTAACATCAAAGAAACTATTGTGATTACTTGGTTTGATCTCTCTAAACTGGGCAATAGGTGTTATAAAATCTCTGTAAATATGGCAGATATAAAAGGACAAAGAAATCAAGTTTTAAAACGTGTTTGCTGACATAGATACTGCACAAGCTTGCCATAAAGTTGATCCTGTGTTTAATCTCTTAGTGTATTAAATGTGTACATATTTCAGCCTAAAAATTTATTACCATTTGATATTGTGACATCATGCTCTTAATATATAAGATGCTCCATTGGCTATTGTCTTTTCTACATGTAGTTTATTCCTGTCCAGGCCAACTTTAATTCTTCCATTAGTATAAGGACTTGAATTTTTCACTGGAAGGTGTAATTTCCACACTTTTAAATCAATAAGAATGCTTCTCTGAACACTCTCCAGCTCCTTGACAACCTCTATGAATTATAAACTCAATATTTGAGTGGGAGTTCTGTAAGGGAACTGCTATGTTCACGCAATATTTATTATTTTAGCCACTAGAGCTTTTTATTATTACTGTTATTTGTGACATTGGCTTGTAGTGATTTGATTTTGAAGTTATTCAGAGCATTTAATCCTAGAAATATGGTCCATGCTTTTGGTACGTAGCAATATTCTTTTGACTTTAGTGACATTGAAAAAGATACTGTGGAGGTGAGGTGGTGTTTCATTTTCTTCTGACTCCTCAGGAAATCCATGTATCATGGTCTGATTATTATGTCATTTAAATATCTTATTTCTTACAAGTAGAATTTTTTTAAGGTCACTTTTAGATAATGTGAAATAGGTATTTTGCATGAGTAAGTACCTGGGACCCAAATAGATAGCCATCAGAGTAATATACAATCCTTATTCTTAATCACGCTGTCAATTAACCACTCTTTCATTGATTTCAGTGTTCCCAATACTTTGCATTTCGAAAAAGAAATGAAAACTTTTTAATTTTAACAGCGTTGCCTTTTTAAAACTAAAGCATACTGCATCAGCACTATTGTTTTTATCATCCAAACTTATGACTGCATAAAAAAGAAGAAATATCCTTCTAAGATATCTAGGTTAAAATCTACTTTCCATGACTCCATGCTGATTTGGATTAATTTCCTTCCTTTTATTGTTAAGTACACTATCAGCACTTTTGTATCATTAATCCCAGTTAACATGGCCTCATCTTTTTTTAGTGCTTGAGTCCTACCTGTTATTTATCAAAAGATTGACATGTGGTTGATAGATTGGTAATTACTTGCTTGAAGCTTTTGCTTTTCATTGACATAGCAACAACTTTGTTCCATGGCCCTCGAATTTCTAGTACTTCAAGGCTTGAAGCAGGGCATCAGCAGACCAAACTTCTCCATATATAATTTTTTAAAAACTGCTGATTTAAAATTGTGCATCATGATTACTTCTGTTTTTCAGTCTCCTTAGTTTATAACTTCTATGACAAATATTTCTTCATAATCTAAGAAAAGTGAAATTTTCATCTAGTTTCTGGGAACTGAATTAAATCAGTTTAAATATTTCAAGTTTCTGATATCACAATTATTATCATGAATCTGTATTCCTAAACAATCTGTACAGAATCTCTCCACAGATAACTTCTGCTGTCTGGAATGCCTTCCATGACTCCCTCCTAGGATTTCTTTTAATGTTATATTAGTTGTAAATGAAAATGCATTTCTCTTTTTTTTTCTCTAGACATTATGCTTTGATATCTTGGTAACCAACATGATATTTAAGATTTATCAAGATAGAAATATTGGAAAACTTACTGCAAAATATACATTAAAAAATCCCTGTTTGTTAAGTGGAAATATTTTATTTCCTGACGGCTGTCTGTTGGTTTGTCCTGGCTTTTTTTTTTTTTTNTTGTCCTGGCTTTTTTTTTTTTTTTTTTTGTCAACCTGCGTTTGTCTACGTATTGCCCTTATATCTTAATGTTATTCATACAAATAGTACCCTGTTGTCAGGTTCTCAATTCAGAAATAATAATCCATTTATAAGATTACGAAAAGAACAGAAGTCAGCATAGTCTCCTTGTACGCGACTTCATAGGTGTAGAGGACTGTGGAGAGTCACAGGAGAGTCTTAGGAAATCCAATTAATAATCTGCAAAGTAATGACAATGTTCCTACTCTGCTCACTGCTGAGTACTACCTACGACAATACAAAGGTCCTGCTTAAAAAATTGTAACATACTTGTGTCATCCTCCCCTGAAACAGAATCTGAAAAGTAAAAAGCTCACATGCAGCTTTCTGAGTGGGTGTATCTGTATTCTGTCACCACTGCTGTGACACTTTATGGAATTTTTTTTTTTTTTTACAGAAAATCTTTTAAAAAGATTTCAGCCTCTGCTGCCAAAGGGGGTGAATTTTATTTTCTGAATCTGCTCTTGAACAAGACTGTCAGGGAGGTTGGAAGGTGATCTGACTCTCCCTCTACTTCTTCCATGGCTTCCTCTCAAATAGAAACATCTTCAGTAGCATCTTTTGACAGATCATCTTCAGAGCCTTAAGAGAGTATTCAATGGAACATTTTCCAAAAGGGAAGCTGTTCCTATGGAAGCGTACTTAAATTATTGTGCTCAGGAATTACCAATTCAGTTCAATAGGTTTAAAATACACCAACCATTTCTTTTTTTTTTTTTTTCTTTAAGGTATTTCTTAAACATTTATGGAACTATTAGGCTACAAAATCAATAAAAAGTGTTAGTTCTTGAAACTATGATGTTTCTCAGCAGTATGAATTAATTGGATCATACAGTCCATTTCTAAAACTGGAGGAATTGCACAACAAAAACTGTCAAATTTTATTTGAGTTAGAGAGTGCTATATGTCACAGCTAATATGTTTAAAAAGTAACCCTTCCATCCTGTTATTGTTGTGTCCGTTGATCCATCCTGGACTGGAATTGGTAATGGTGATCTATTAAAGGAGCATGGAACACTGCTAATGACAAAGTGACAGTTAATGGCAATGAAATAATTATAGGGAATTACAGTCAATCCATCCAGGAAATCATGGAATGCGAGTCTTTCTTAAAGGAAAAGAGTGCTTTAAGAGCACTGTGTTTAATGTTGTACATTTGTGAAACAGTATTTTCCTCAAACATTATTTTAGTTCTCTTTAATTCCTCAAATATTTAATTCAGGTTGGTTTAAAACTCTAATTTTATTCAGGCAGAGTTTTTCGAGGAATTTCTTGGCTTCAAGGCTGTATCTCCAGGGGTGGTAAGTATGATTCTGGAGACCCTGGAGAGCAGCCTAAGTAACATAGTTCCCGGGTACTGGCACTGACCCTTTGTCATATATGTTAATTCCTTACAATAAAAAGTGAAATACTTAAATTAATTTTTCAGGGAACAATATTAAAAGAACAAGGGAAAGCTTGTTTTATTTTTCTACCAAGTTAATAGGATACTGCTCGATCACACGATGTTCCAGTCATTCTTTCAGTTCTCATGGCTGAAAAAAATTATATGTAGATTAAATTGAGACAATCTGTCCTTCCTACTCCTTCTTGGAATGTTTTTGTTTTTTCTTTTTTATTCTGACATTGTTAGGCAAAATTAGGGTGGAGATAATTTGTGCTGAGTCTGAAACCATTCACAACACTGTTGTAACCTACATGGGTTAGTTCTGGGTGAGTTTAGAGCCAGGATGTAGAGAAACATGTTCTTCCTCTCAATATCAACTTTAGTTTGAAGCATTTCAAGAAGAATTAAAGAGAGAGAAGCCAAGGGTTATAGATCTGATTGTCATGCATCTTTCTTAATAGGCAAGTACTTCTTGTGTGTTCAATTATTTTGGAACTGTTGAAAATCAAAAAAGGAGTTTTACTGAGTGGGAGTAAGGAAGACTGCATTTCTAAAGCCTGCCACTTCAAATCATTTCATTGTTGATATCGACTTGACCTGGACATTCACAGAAATTCCAGAAAATGGAAGCTGAGTTTAGCTCCTTGAACATAGCCAGCACTTCAATCAAACATCAAAGGATCCCTGAAATAAGGGGTGGGGTATTTAGGGATAAATCTGAAGAGGTATTTAGGCACTCACTTATGCAGAGATGAAAGACTTATGAAGAACTTGAGTGTCATAACCTTGAATTTAAGTGGTAAAAGAGAAAAAGTATCCCATAATAGTGGTTTTGGGGTCTTTCTTTCTTTCTTTCTTTCTTTCTTCCTTTCTTTCTTTCTTTCTTTCTTTTTCTTTCTTTTTTAGTATTATGGTTTGGTTTGGTTCTTTTTTTTTTTTTCCTGCAGAACATTAGATTCTTCTATCATTTGGACATAAATTGAATGACACTAGGTGAAGAGGTGGTGATGATTGTAAGATATGGTGATAGGTGTTTGTCGACTTCCAGTGTTTGTAGAATAGCTGGCGGAAACTAAAGGCTATTTTGCTGACTTTCCACCTTCAAACTTGTGATAAGTTTGGTATGAGCAAGCTGAAATATCGTCACTAAATACTATTATTTTAATGTTACTTCATCGTATTACCATTCTCTTTACTCTTCAGGATTATCTATCATTGCTCCTTATTTTTCTGCTGATAGGTTTAGGCCAGCCAGTCCCTCTTCACCTTTAACTATGAGGATAGTATTTAATTTTAAACCAGGAAGAGTTAAATCACAGAAATGTAAGACTGAAAAGGACAGCACAAGATCACCACAAATTCCGGTCAATAGACTGAAAGCTTAGTTCAGGAGATCTACAGAAAAATTAATGATTAATTCATTCACAAATAGTAATGGACTAAATACTTTATAAAGCTGGATAAAGAATAGGGAGATAAAGGCTGCGTTTTATGTGCTAGCAGAAAATTTGTTAGATATAGGTGTATATTACATCTCTTTGAAAACGATGAAAGCAGTCTCAAAAATCCTGGCATATAACGCTCACAGAAATATTTCACTTTAATTTTTGGGTTTCTTGCCTGAGTAGTGGAGCCAACATCATCAGGAATTTACCAGCCATACATTGGTCAGAATATGTAAGGAAGTAAGCCGAGAAAAGCAGTGTTTTGAGATCTTGCCCATCTTAAACTGAAATTATTGGGTTTTATCCTTGCCGGTCTTTCTTAACTGGAAATTTATGGCTATATAATGTGCTTGCTGCCTTGTGTGATAATATTGCTCAATGAAAACAAAAAAAAATTCTACCTATCCATGACTGTTTATTTGTTTAAATTCTATCTTCTCTTTCCTTTTGTAAGAAGCAACCATAGCTGTTTCTGTGGAACACTTGAAAATATCTACATAAAAAAACGATCTCTCCGTCAGTCATACAAGGACACACTGTAACCACCTGCTTGTGAAAAAGAACAATATTTTGCCAAATCATTTATAATTCATTAGGTATTTAATGAAAAAAACTCAGCTAAAAGAGATTCTCAAAACAAAAAGAAAAATGTTATTTACTTAAACATTTTGCTAAGCATTTTAGCATTTTTGGCTATCTCTATTGCTGATATAGATTAAATCATATTTCTAAAGAAGAACTGCACATCCTCATATAATTTTCAATAGTCACTTACCAGTGTACAATAATCCTATAAGAACCTAGGTAAGTTTGATAGATCTACTCAGGAATTTCCCTAACCTTCACGGCTTATTTTCTGTCTACAGTCATAAAAACTTGTTGAATTATGTATCATATTTAATAACAACTTTGGCTAGTCCCTTAAAAAAAAGCTCGAATACTTCAGAAAGATAAATTTAGTAATAATAATTATTAAACGTGGCCATCCTTCATTAATTTAAATTAAATTAATATTTGCCTGAAATGATCTGAAAAATCAGAAACAGAACATATTTAAAAAGGAGCTTCTAGAAGTGGAATGTTCTTCAATGATGTTAAAATGCAAGAAAATATAAATCACAAACTGCATTTTGCCCCTAGGAATTTCCAGAGATTATGATTAGAAACTGCAACGACTTTTTCCACTCAGGGTTCCATTTGGCAATTCTTTCATGATTGCTTAATTAATAAAATCACACTTATAAGAATAGTACAACTCCTTAATCCAGTCCAAAAGTCTGATTACTTTTGAAATCAAATTGCAGTTTAATTTCAGAAATAGGTGGTATAATGCTGCTTAACCCCTACTGAGTCAAGTTCAATTGATTATTTTTAATTTCAAAAGGCCTTTGAGCAAACCTATCTCTCAATAATTTAGCAGGTGGGGAAAAAACTGCAGCCAGGGATATATGAAAATCTTGAGAAAAGGAAAGTAGCAGCTTTGATATTTTCTGACAATTATTTTTACAAAATAAGAATATTTATAATTATAAATTTTCATTATAGTTGCAAAAGCCTGAACCCACTTTTAAGTCTTGACCTGACCTATCACCCATTAACAAAAACTTTAGTACAACGCTTTATTTAATTTTTGTCAGGATACATTTTGAACACCGCAAAATCTCAAAAAGACGTAGATTTTTTCAAGTCCATGATTGTATTTGGCTGTGTTGAATACTCCACCAAACTGCTTAAAACGTAGAATGTCCCAGCAAATCTTTTGAAACCAGTATATTATGAAAGCTGGTTGTTTCCAGTAACAGATAGAGAGGCAGCATTACATTGTTTTTTTCACAAGATCTCAAAATTCTTTGAATTTGCAAACTATTCAGGAAGAAAACAAAATAAAATCCACAGAATTCTTGAAAAGCTAAGCTAGTAATTCTCCTGCAGGTCTTGTGTGGTTGTAATTTCTGCTTTACGATGTGTGATAAAGACAGCAGATTTGTACCTAGTAAAAATGGCCAAACTTTTTCACAACTACATGCTCAATGGGTGTGAAATCTCAATGCATTATAAAATAAAGAAATAGGAAAAGAAATTTTGTGACCAGTGTTTCTGAGTTAAGCTTTCCATAAGGTAAATTACTTTCTCTCACACACCTTTTAGCATGTATCTGCAATCTATCATTGATGTGTCTGGTTTTCTTTCACTTTTGTTGTTCTACTGCATAATCTTTATCTAAAGGGGTTTCTTGAGCTGGGAATGTCACATATCAAGTTAACAAATAGATCACTGAGAGATTCTATAGATTTAAGTTTTGAACGCATTCTGATGGCAATTAGATGATATAAACAGATGTTTGCATCACTTCTGTCTGAGCAGGCTGCTATGCTGAACCACAGAACAACTGAAAGAGTACATTTTAGCTGAATAATTTCAATTGAGAAGTTATTTCTGTAGCATAGAGTCTAAATGGAACATTCAGGATTATTTTTACTTTATTAGAAAGGACTTATATCAATAAAGAACAACCAAAAGGAGCTGAAAATGTTTAAAATTATCTAAAATGACATTTTCAATATTTTAAGAAATAGAATTCTTCTATTTTCCAATTTGTAACACCTCATTGATTCTTATAATATTTTATTAAGTTTTAATTACTTGTTTTGGTTATAATTTTTAGTTCTGGAGAAACTAAGTAGATAGATAATAAATAATACTTTGGGGTGACTTTGGTTTGATTGTGAATTTGCATTTTATTTAATTTTGATTCCTTTAATTGGACATATTCAACTGGCCCTGGAAACAGATGGATTTTATTTCTGTGTTTATTTGCTTGTTTGTTTGTTTCTTCATAAATTCTCTCAGAAAAATATTTTTAAGAGAGTCGAGTTGTTAAGCATCTCCTTTCCTAGAATGAGCATTACTCACATATGAACACACAAAGCTCTAGATTATGTGAAGGAACCTAAAAAATAATAGAAAGATTAAAAAAAAAATTGTAATAAAAAATGAGAATCTGATTGTGCAATAATTGATGATAATTTCTGTAAACTCTTTAACTGAATTTGTAGTTAAGTCCCATGGAATACATAAAAACCCCAAAACAACTTTCAGGATGTACATCCTGAAGATTAGAGCACCTCTTGAAGAGGTTTTCTTTTCAGAATAATCTGTTATAACAGCATCAGCTAGGCTTCTTTGTCTATTATTCTTCCCATTTTTCTATTGATTTTGATTGCCTTTCATGTCTTCCACCTCTACAACTTGCTACAAAAACTTAAGATCTTCTCTTTATTTTTATTTATTCAATTTAAGAATATAGGCAATTTTCCCCTTGTTTCACTTAGGGATGACATTTCCCATAAAATTCAAAACCATGAAAGTGTAGACTGGTGATGCCTCGTGGTCAAGTAGTTCAGACATCATATTTATTTAGCCATTTTAATTTCTGAAATATTCAAAGATGGTAATGGACAGAAAGCTGCCCATAGCACTTTGTGCCTTTGGGCTAGAATATTGCAACAAGCGCTCTTTCTTTAGAGCTGTCCTTGAAAACCCTCAAAGATTTTGTCTGGTGAGGAGTGATGAGGCATAACTCCTCGAGGGCACATCACTAAAAGAGCTGGAGACGTCCATAATCCTCAAGCTTTGCTTCTTGTTCAGAATGACTAAACTTTAATGTAAGTAAGAGAAGTGAGGAGTTTGTCTTACAGAACCTGGAATCGAGTGTTCTGGTTCTGGTTTGGCTTTGATACTTTTTTTTAACTATACTATGAACTTTTTGTAATGATGGTGAAAGATTTTCTTTACAGAGATGATCAGAATTCTGTACTGTGTTGAAAACTCAAGCTGTGATTTATCAATTTTCTTTACACTGATGTGAGGGATAACATTTTTTGCATTCTGACAGAAAATGTTGTAAAATCATTAATTTCTGAATCTCTATCTACTGTGCAGTACAAACAGCAATAACAACACAGGGCCCTGTGAAAACCTTGACATTTTTCTAAGATGTTGTATATGGTTCTGCCAGAAAAAAAGAAAGTGGCATTTTCATAATTGTGGAAGTCAATTATTTGTTTTGTAGTGATGTGGAGGAGATTAAACCCTGCTATACAAGAGAGAGAAAGAGTGGGTCTCTACCCTGAGGGGCCTTAATAAGGAAATTGAAGTGATGAAATGAAGTAGGACAGCAGATTAGCAGAGCAGTATCAGCAAGGCCAAAGACCAAGGTTGCAGAGAGAAGTTCAATTATCCTCTGTAGCCATGTTCTTTAACACTGGGGGTTTATTTTGGTTTGGTTTGATTTCTCTTGGTGAGGCAGTAGCAGTAGCAGGTCATGGACTAGGACTCCACTTCCTCCACAAGTGAAGGAAGAGATTGTTTTTGTAATTGTTCTTAACAATTAATAAGCCATTATAATAATAAAGGATTGAAAACAAGGAAAGATTTTTCCTATTTATTGCTGTGATGAGCAAAGACTCTGTATCAGTAGTAAAATATTTTAATCGTTGTGAAGAGTCTGAAAGAGAGTGTATTTTCTCCCATGTTTAAATATATATGGTGATTTTGAAGGATAGCTCTTTGTAAATTTGAAAAAATCCAGATACTAAGATTACAATCCTGCACAATGAGACTGTTGTTGTTTTGAGACTGCTAAATGGCGATTGTCATAAACCCTTAATTAAGGTGCTTCTAGCTTTGGGAGAAAAAAGTATTATAAGGCTATATGGATGGTAAAAAGGTATGTGGACACCTGAAATGTAAGGACATCTGAGTTGTGATGATGTCTGGTTACTGGCAATTCAACCTTAAAAACAATGATATGGATCAGGAGAAGCAAAGAGTTAAACATCTAGATACAAAAACTTGAGTGATGAGGAAGTTACAGAAACACTACCATAGATCAAGAGCTTGCAGAACACTGAAAGGATCAGTGGAGCATAGCCTTGGAAAGCTTTATCCAGAGCTTCATAACCAAAAAAATGGGGGAAACAACGATCAGCATGGGTCTCAAGGGTAAGAGCAAATTTACGATGGGATATTTAAGAGGTTTGTCAGATGTGTAAGTTTTGTTATGAGAGGTTTTAAGGAGATTGTAAAGAGGGGGATGAATAGGTTTGGCAAACTTAAGACGAGTGGCCAGAGGAGAGCGAAAGTGGCCAGTCCAGTGTAAGCTTGCTGCTGGACCTTACTCTGACCATGCCAGGAGTAATCCTTTGGTTTTGAAGTCCTCCACATATTCTCTCGATATAAATATCATTTAAATGTTTCACTTAACAGGGTTCTCTCTTTTCTCTCTATCCCAGTGTGTTCCTTTTCATGATAAACAGGGTTAGTGTAGATAGAAGGTATTTGTTTTCTTCTCTTTGTTTTCTCTCCAATAGGAAGAGAAATAGTCTCATATTTCTCTTCCCAAATGTAACTGAAGAATGGGAACCACAAATAAACTTCATTACAGGGTGGAAAGGTATGACAGTGATATAGAATACATAGGATAATTTGTAGAAAGACAAAATAAATGTTGAATTTTGACAGCATTATTTGGAGAATTTCAACAGGACATAAGGTTTATGCAATTTAGTCATTTGTCTGTGAGGAAATTCTTTCTCTTCCACACCAGTAATAGCAGAACTCATTAGCCACCTCCAGAGAACAGTGAAGGAATACCCAATGTTGCTGTTCATCAAAATTTAGTGAAAAATCTAAGCAGAGAAAAAAAAAAATCTCCAAATGCTTTACTGGGATAAATTTAGGTAGAATGTGGATGTTCTACATTCTGTTCAGTACATCTGGTGAGCAAACTACTACACAGAGTGATAAATTGAGCACAGAATATGCTTTCTCTTAACCCACACCAATATGGTTGGGATGCTGGAAGAAGCTGATGGTACTATATCTGCGGACACATTATTTTGAAGACAAAGAGCTGTAGACAAATAGGCTTTATTCAATTTCCTTCATGCAGAACAAAATTACTTTTTAGAGATAGTTTTCCTGGGGTTTTTTTTGTTTGATTTTTTTTTTTTACAGAATATATAAGTGTGCTGTTCATAAGTACTCTTTTGGGTAGCACTACCTAATTGATTTTATAATTGAATTCAATCTAGAAAATATCTGTTTATTTTTCTGTGTTGTTATGACTACAACTGATGTTTTTTAAACCATTTGTTATGCAAGAAATGCCTGTGAAATAAGCATTTTTGAGTTTGCACACAATTCTGAGGTTACATCACTCTTCTTTTAATGCTGCCTGATGGAATATTTAATTCATTTACCCCATCAAATAAGCAGATATTTGGAGAGAGTGGACATGATGTTTATTCTGAATGTAGTTTCCATGTACGTGGATTCAAATATGATCTGGATATTTTGTTAATTTTTACAAGGTTGTTTCATCACTGTATTGTAGATCATCCACTTTCCCTAAATAATGGAATCTGTCCTCAGAAATCACATAATGATTAAGGAGAAATTGTACTCCAAGATTTTGAAGTGTACACAGTGATGGATCAGAATTTTAGGTATGGCAGTTCTGTACTTGTGCTTGATTTCTACTGACTTCTCCATGAAGAAATTCAAATTAAAATATGTGAGTAAAACCTTTGTGATGGGAGATGACATCCAGGCATCTGTCTTAGGGGCATTATTTATATTTTCTCTATCTTATTGTAAAATGTGAGAACTATCATGCCCTGATGCTGCATCTTCTGAGGCTGAATGTCCCTCAGTGTGGGTCACGCTGTGCTCCAGGCATGCTGAGTTTTCTAATATAATAACCCAGCTGCCTCTGCTGCTGACATCTAGCATACCCTATATCCATACTCTTGGTGACTGCTGTTGCTATACTAAGGTTATGTGGCAGGGAGTAATTTTGGGATCACTGCATATTTATCACTTCTTGTTGCAGAGACAAGATCCAACAGAAGCACATTTGGGTGTTATAAGGGAGAGAAGAAATCCTAGTCAATATTAGCACCCATGAGACTCATCAGTTCATCAGTCATCTAAGTCTCTTTAGCTACCTCAGTCTTGAGTTCATTTCCAGCATGGCTACAGAAAAGTAAAATCCACTATGTCCTGCCTGTGTCCTCTCTTCTGCAGAAATGCAGCAATGGAGTCTGGGGCTCCCCTGCAGCCTAAGCTCAGCTTCAAGCTACCTGTGATCCCTCCTCCTTCCCTGCTTGTGTGCAGTCCTGCCACCTCCCTTTCAGCTCCTCAGTCCTCATCCCAAGGCATTTTAGCACAATACCCTGGCAGAAAACTGTGCACTTTCAGGTGTCTTCTCTCCAAGTTTAGCACAAGGAATGAGATTGCAAGAATCACATCAATACCAGAATTAATGCAACTGGAGAGGACTCAAAATCTGCTAAGTCATTTTGACTACATAATGTTTGTAGGAAAACAGCTTTTTTTTTTCTAATTGTCAGACAAATTTGAATTTACATCTTTTTTTTTTTAATAGTGTTCAGTAAAATATTTACTTTGTATATTGAATCAAAAAGGTATTTGGAGACACGCAGAGGACCATACAGATGAGGAAGATGAGGCAAGAGAGGAGCTTGCCAGGCCACAGTCAGGT
This sequence comes from Cnemophilus loriae, assembly GCA_013397755.1. NCBI lineage: Eukaryota > Metazoa > Chordata > Aves > Passeriformes > Corvidae > Cnemophilus > Cnemophilus loriae. The sequence goes on from VZTF01001983.1 coordinate 3,634,595, forward strand.
GGGCTGCGGGCTGCAGACTGCTCTGCAGCTAAAGCTAGGCTTCGCTAGCTTTCTTAGCTGGTTTCAGAGCAAATGAAAACAGATTAGTATAAACCATGATTGCTATAAACCAGTGAATTATGTCTGGTAGGCAAACTCCAACTCACTCCTTCCATTTAGCACTCACTGCCTGTATTAGCCTCTTCAGATTTAAGCTGAGACTGAATTTGAAGATTAATCTCCTGCTACAGATGGTCTGCCTAGCAAGGAATTAGTGTATCTCTAAGAAGCATGTTTTTTGTACTGTGGTCTTCAATAATTTTATAAAGGCTATCAGTTTCTAATGTAGGAAATAAAGCTCAAAAAAAATGTTGGTTGCTCTTTTGTTTTTTCAAAAAGGACTGCTTGAAATCGCCTCCCTGGGTGACAATCAGGAAAGTTCTCATTACTAGGAATTTTAAAATGTCTGTTGATCTGCAAAACAGAGCATGAGTGATGTAAGCATTATTTATATAATTGGTTTTCTGCATACTTACAACCACATACTGGTTTTAAAATATATTCCCTTGGTGTGTTGATTATATCCATCTCTCATCCACTTCTGCAATAGATATTTGGAGTCATTCATTATTGTTTATTATTAGAAAAGCAATAAAGAGGGAGCAGCATCATATATTTAAACAGACTCATATTACTGTCCCGAAAGAACATACATGTAAATATATAAAGTGTGGTAGAAAGTTCTCATTTGTCCTATAATCATATTGACTTCTACAAATTCAATACATCTAGAGCAAAATGTTTTCCTTTCATTTGTTTGTTTTCTTTCAATTTCTCTCTGCTTAGTTAGTATGGGTCAGAAACAAAAACAGGACTCTTAAAATGGTAATTTGGGCTTTGTCTACCGTTAATGTGATTTATTATTAATTTTTGCTTGTTCTCATTTTAAGTTACTTATGAGTTTTGATGATTTCCAAGTGCATATCTTTTAAAGTAGTCTACATTTTTTATAGGTCTTTAAAGGAATATTTAAATGTATAAACCTTTAAAGATTCAGATAAATCTCTTGTAAGGCATATCCAATGTGAGTGGCAACTCCATAATTTAAAGTTGTATATCAGAGTATGCCATAAAGGTTTCTTATCAGCAGTTCTTGGCAACATAAAATTGATAAGTTTGGTGCTACCGGGTCATGTACTCTTTCCTGGAAGTCACCTCATTTTGATTTACCCTTAAACTAGTCTCTGCATTGAGGGTGTTTTGCTCCGGACTTATTAATATACTTATTGGTGAATCAAAAGCAGCGCATCCATAAGCATAACTAGTTGAGAATGACCATTACTAATTTAGTTGTTTAGGTTACCCAGGACACCTTGATTACTGTTTGGCAGCAACAAGCTGAATATTCAGCTTTTTGAATCTCAGTCACAATTTGTCTGTTTGCTCCAAATTGCTAACTCCTTACTGCAATATTTCTCAAAGAGGTCATCTTCTACAGCAGCTATTGCTATTGCTTTTCTGATTGCACACTAGCTTGCTTCAGTGTGCTAAGAGCAATAAGGAAAGAGGAGATCCTCACTGGCAAACCGCAAGAGATTAGTAGGGATTTGAATAAAAAGGCTATGTGTCATAATATCCTCCTAGGAGGCATGTTTGGACTGGTGTTTGATGTTCCCGGTCCCATTGTCGTGTTAGAAAGGTTAATTTCACTCATGTCTGTCTCTTGATGAAGAACCAGTTATAAACCATATATCCCATTTAGGTATTTGTTTTCACTGTATTCATCAATGTGGACATGCAAGATGTCTCTCCCACGGAGAATCTTAGGTATGTTCCCTATCACTTAGATATGATATCAGGAAAGTAGAGGGAAGAAGTGACTCTACTGCTGCCACCAGTAATGGGCCTGAGTCTTACTGAAATTTGTGTAATGTAAAAAGCCACCCTGAGTCACCCAAACAGAAAAAGATAAGGGAGTTTATACCTTCACAGAGTCAAGAAATGGGTAATTTGCCTGTCAGGTATAAGAACTGATCCGGTCTAAGAATTGTGCGTTTCTAAGGAAGTGAAAGAAAGCTTATTTGGATTCAGATGGATGGTCAGACTATCACTGGAATGAAAGAGGAGTAAACTGATTTTAGAAAAAACAAATGAAATCTCACTAGATGCACTGGAGGGCTCCAAAATGGAAATTAATTCTAACCCCAAATCTGTCTTGCCACGACAAGATTTTCTTTCAGGGGTAACCCCTGGGGTACGAGACAGGAGGCAAAATAAAATCCACAGATGCCAAAGTCCACAATTTCTAGATAAAGGGATCTTTTTATTTAATCATAGGGCAATCAGATTAAATACTGATTTTTTTTTTTTTTTTGTAACTGTGTCAACTATTTTGGATGCTTTGAATACCTTTTTTTTCTTTCATTTTTCTTTAACCTAGCCTGAGAAAAGAATGATTTTAAAATAACGCATCAACAACACATTCCTAACTGAAGACTAAATCAAATCCAGAAAACTGGCCACTTGGCCTCCTTAAGTGCAAAATCCCCCCACGTTTCCTAAATATTCAAAAAGGATTGGAGAGGTTTTGTGTGCAAAAATTGCACAGCCCTGACAAGGAGCTTGCATCACAAGGATCAAGACCAAATAGAAAAGTGTCTATCAGGAGACTATCTGATATCAAGTTAAGACACAGGGAAACAGGCCTCAATCACTAGAATCACTGTATAATATATCACAATGCCTGGAACCAGTTTGTCCATAAATAAATCAGAAACTGACAATCAGTTTAAAATTTGACAATTTAAAAATGTATGGGCTGACAGTTATTTAGCAACCTGCAAAATTTAATTACGGCAATTATGAATCTCAAGATATTTTGAATAGCAGTCATACATACAAAAGCTACCTAGGAAGCAAAGTAGTTTTGTGTTTTCTTTTATCTATATCTGTTGCACACAAACTTCTAATGAAGCACTCTACAATATATTTCTGCTATTTTCTTCATGGAAAAAGAAAAGTTATTTTATGTATGAACTGACATTGATCACTGAGAATTTCAAGATAGAAACTACCACACAGCTCTAAATAGTGGTAAAAAAAATGAAGTGAAGCCTAACCAGGACTCGTGTGTATAGTCAGCAGTGAAAAAGACTTTAGGAAGCAAGCTCTGACTGCACTTCAAACTTTTTGTAACATACAAAGAACCAAAAAAGAAAGCAGAAAAACATGTGTTGCAAGAGCAAAGCCAGTTGAACTGAACAGCTATCATTTGCAGGCTGGAAACTCAGCTGTGTCTTTTACTTTGAAAAGTGAAAAAAGAATTTTGCAATAGGCAGGGCAAATACTTGTCCCCTTCTGTTCTTACGTTTTTTGGGGTTTTTTTATCACACTGTACTCCTTCTTCCTCTCCCTTCTTTTCTCATATTTTGGTGAACTGCAGAAAGATGACAGAGATGATGGTGAAAAGTTGAAGATGTTGAAAAAATGTGTGGTGCTGTTAGACTGCAAGTTAAAAGAGAGACTGTTGTGTGATACACTTTCAAAATAACAATATTACAAAGGATTTTAACGAGTTTAGTGTCTCAAAAGAAGACTATAGAAAGAAAGATAAATTTAAGACTAGTAAGTCAATGGGACTCGATACTATACTTCCAGAAATGAAGGGGTATAAGATTACAATAGAAAATTCCTTATTTCTAATTTAAATATGTTGTGTACATACCTAATTAACACTATATTGTGTGACCTTACTGCTGAGATTTATGACAATCTATTAGCATTAGAACAGCAACTTTTATATATTCTGCTGGCATTAAAATGCAAGATTTACAGTTGTAGCCTATGCAGAAAATAACCTTTAATAAAACGTAACAGCAGGGGTTTTTGCTGATTTTCTATTAAGATGCCTTGTAATTCAGCAGTAAGTGAGTAAAATGCATTCTGATTCAGCCTTCTGTGCTTTTTACCTTTTAGACGGAAAGCATCGGTAAGGAAAATGGCCTCTTTTAATCCTGTTAAATCTAATGAATTTTGATAGTAGAAATCATCTATCAATCTTATAACTCTTCCTAAGGAAGACAGCATTTTAGCCTTTGTAGTGATTACAGTGGTTAGAATCCTTACTCAAAATTTCCAGACAAAGCTCAGGACTTAAGATATACCTTATAAATCTGAGGACTTATAAGCCCGCAAGAGTCTAAGAGCAAGTAGCTTGCCAACCTCTCTTAAAAATGGGATGTTGTAAATATTGATATATAAATCTTTCTTAATAACTTACAGATTTTCTGTTTTTTCTCTCCTAGAACTAAACATTTTCCCATCTAGGACTGAAGATAAATAGGCTGACTAAACTTATTTTCCTACTGAGCCTTTCTGTTTTTCTTTTATATATGTAAAATATATATTGTCCCTATACTTTTGTCTCTACAGCAGGATCTTGGCAATCTTGGGCTGAAGCATTCATGCTTTTGGCTCTGTCTGAAATTATATAATGTAATCTATTTGGAGCTTCAATTCCCTTTCCTGATTTTATGTCATTCACTTCTGAGCAGATGGTTGCATGCTGACAGTTGTCACTTATATATTAAAGTAACTTACAATTGACTGTTGCTCTTGCCTTAAAGTGAGTGTTGGATGAAATGGGAAAAGTAGTTGTCTTGCAAACAAATCAAGTTTTTATCATAAATTTGACATGCATCACAAATTAATGGAGGCAGTTTCTATAGTAATAATGTAATCCCTGGAAGAAATGCAGCTGTCTATTCAGGTGCATTCAATCTCTCCTTGATGGGAATAATTACCTTCCATCCTTGCTGGATAATTGCCTTTTGATTGAGGTCATCAGAGCAATCAAGATTGTGAGAGGCAGAAATCATTGCTAGGGTGAAGAAAGAAGGGGGAGGAGGATAGAGACAACCAGAAAGGATATTTTAGAAGGGAGAATTGATAGAGAATTTACATGTATTTTACTGCTTCTTTGTTTGAAGTGATATTTCAAATTATGTGATTATATGAAATTAGATGGCTATTAAATATGCTAAAGCCCATGTCTACTTACAGTGTTTTCCTGCAAAAGAAGGTTGTTATTCTGTCAGTCCTTGAACACAGAATTTTCCAATTCTAAGCTTTGAAAACAGTTTTCTTTTCTGGATGTCTGCATCTCTTTATTCTCATTTATTTATTTATTTATTTTTCTTTCCCTGTGTCTGATAATTGTTAAACCAATTAATTTGGTAACTTGAATTTTTGCCCTGAGTCTTTAGATCCCAATGTTGGTCAGTATTGGAAATTGCTTTCACCTGGTTAATGATTGGATGGCCAAACAGCTTAGAATGACATTTATTCTTCTATTACACAACTTTCTAGTTGTTCTATCAATCTGACACTGTCTGCAATGAAGGCAACAATTGTCTAGCCTATTAGCTGGCGGTTTTAGCATTATATCCCTTAGTTGTAGTGAAAATTGATGTTTTGCTTTGGTTTTACAAACTATGAGGAAAGATCATAAGGTATTTATATACACTATTTTTTCTTTTTATATCAATATTGTAGCAGATAAGGATGCACTCTGTTGCTTTGAGATATTTTGATTCTTTTCATCATGGGTAAAAATATTAATTATTTCCATACATAAAAAATAAAGTTATTTTTCTATCCAGGTGTACATGAGTAAATTAGGCAATAGAGAAAAATCAGCAGGGTGATGCATATTAATTGATTATGGAGAAGACACTGTTGTGTTGTGTAGTATATAAAATGTATGCATTTTAAATTATAACTTTTGTATTGGTTTTTAAGTAAATCATGAAATAGAAAAATAGAATATTTTGGCCTGAAGGAATATTTAAAGGTCATTTACGCCAATTACCCTGCCATAAGAAGGCACATGCTCAAATAGAGCAGGTTGCATAGAGCCCCGTCCAACCTGGCCTTGGACTGTCCAGGGATGGGATATCTGACAGATCTCTGTACATCTTGTTCCAGTGTTTTACCACCCTCATTGTTAAAGATTTCTTCCTTATATTTAGTCCCAGAGACTTATTTGTTTATGCTGAGGTGGTAATGAAGCTAATCTTCTCTTGCAGTGGGAAGGACTTTGTTTCCCCAGTCCCTGTCTTGCTGTCCATCCATTCATGAGGTGTGGGAAGAGTGATTTCTATTGAAGACTGAGGAAAAAAGTTTTTGAGTTCCTAAGCCTTCTCCTTGTCCATAGTCAGCTGTTTGCCAGCCTTGCTTATCACGAGAGGTACCCTTTTTTGGCCTTCCTTTTCTGGCGGACATACCTGTAGAAACCCATTCTTTGCATCCTTTACCAAGTTTGACTCCAGCTATGCCATGACTTGCCTGACCCCATCCCTACACAACTAGGCGATGTCCCTAGACTCTTCCCAGGACATCTGTCCCTGCTTCCTTTATCTGTGTATTTTATTCTTGCACTTTAGTCTGGCCAGCAGTTCTTGACTCATCCATGTTGGTCTCTTGCCTTCTTTGCCTGATTTTCTGCACCTGATTACTAAAAGCTCTTGCTCTCTACGGAAAGCATTCTTAAAGATCGGCCAGCTCTGTTCTGCTCAATTGTCCCTAAGGGCAGTTTCCCAAGGGGTCCTATTGACGATCTCCTTGAACAGATGGAATTCTGGTTTCCTAAAATTCAGGGTCCTGCCTTTACTTTTCACAAATACAAATGAGAGATTTACGTCCTGTGTAACTGATGCCTTTATTTCTTACAACTGCAAAGGGAAACACAAATCCTGACTGTGCTATTTTTTCCTGCCTGCATTTAACATGAGTTTGTCCCACAAACCGTAAATGCCATCCATTCTTTGGAAAGTAAGTCTCTGGATATCTCAACTGCCATGAAGAACAAACTCAAGAAATTCATGCTCAGGCTGGTAAATTTTCCGTTCAGCAAAAGTTCAGGAATTTAAAGGGGTTTTTTTGTGCATAAGGGTATTACATCAAATTTTAAATTGCAAATAAAACTAAGCAATATGTAATAAATCATATGCAATATGTAATATGATGAACTTATAGTAGATATGGAAACAGTTAATGGAAGTCTTTCTTATGTTGTTTCAGTATAAAACTACATGATAAACTTTCACGAGCCTGAGTCGTGGTTTAACCCCAGTCAGAAACCGAGGCCCATTCAGCTGCTTGCTCGCTCTCCCACAGTAAGGATGGGGAGAAAATCAGAAGGGTAAAAGCTAGAAAACGCTTGGATTGAGATAAAGACAGTTTAATGGGGAAAGCAAAAGCCACATACACAAGCAAAACAAAACAAGGAATTCATTCACTGCTTCCTATGGGCAGGCAGGTGTTCAGCCATCTCCAGGACAGCAGGGCCCCATCACGTGTAACACTAACTTGGAAAGACAAACACCATCACCTCAAAAGTTCCCCTTTCCTCCTCCTTCCTCCCACTTTATGTACTGAGCATCGTGCCATATGGTCTGGAATATTGCTTTGGTTGGTTTGGGTCATTTGTCCTGGTTGTGTCTCCTCTCAACCTCACATGGAACCTCAACCTCCTCACCAGTATGGCAGCGTGGAAGCAGAACAGGCCTTGGCTCTGCATAAGCCCTGCCCAGCAGCAATAAAAACACCTCTGTATTATCAACCCTGTGTTCATGACAAATCCAAAACTTAGCCCCATAATAGTCACAGCGAAAAAAAATAACTCTACTCCAGCCAAAACCAGCATGGCCTGTTTCAGAGACATACCATGAAGCTTCAGATGACAAATTCAGTGTCCCTGAAACAGCACTGAAGTAATGTGAGCAGATGATTTACCACTTTCAGAGACTTAGCAAAAATTGTCAACCATCAAGATCTGCTTTTTGGAGAGTCATAAAGAAAAACTTGTGCAACAGCATTTTGTTTAATTTTTAAATGTGTTTATATAAAATGGATACCTTAAAACTGAAAGGACACAGTATTTGAAATGGTGTAATGAGTGGCTATATATATTCTGCACTAAGTTGCACTGTTATTTGTAGTGATCCTATGACAAAACATTTTCATTCTCTAACAGGAAAATTTATGATTGAGAGATTTCTATTATTCTTATTAAAGAGATAATCTAAAATTGAGAGTCTAAATCTTCAATCTAACATGTAGAACATGTTCGAATATGCACATTTTTTCACAGAAGAGATTAACAAAAGCTGTGTTAGTGCTCATCAGAAAACAGAGCTAAGAGGAAGATCACAGAAATGTACTGGTTTGCTGATAATCCTGCTCTACGAAACTAGAATACATATTTTCATTTGCTAATCCTATTTACAGGAGATAAAGTACCATGCTTCAGAGCAGTGCCAACCATGAACTGCTTGGTGTTCAGCACAATAATTCTGTTGCCTGGGCAAGTGAGGAATTGTGTCTTTCTCCTTTAAGTAACCCAGTTAAATTGCCTCTGCCTACCACACCCTGGATTATGGGGCACTTCTTACATTTTGGATAAACATAGAATAATGATGATCCACAATTTTCAAGGTATTGCCCCAACTTCTCAGAAAAATGGATGCAAATGAAAGAAAGGCTGTTTAGAAGAAGCAAGGTCTGGATTTGCTCTGATATAGACAGAGTGAGACTGCTGGAGAAGCTATTGGATTTGACAGAAAAACACAGAAGAGATCATGGTGAGTGACAGCGAGAAGAAAAAAAATGTGTGGAAGTTAATGGTGTGGAAATAAGGTAGGTTCACCAAAGCTCTGCATGTAACTGAAAGGAAATTGTTGCTGGTAAACACTAACTGTGGCTGAGTGCACAGGATGCACAGTTGGCTTTTATAAAAGGTTTCTTGCTGCTCCTTCTAGGCAGTTAGTGTTAGTCTGTTTTCATTCAAGTGGATGAGCAACTATTATAAGACCACTGCAGTGTGTTCATGGCTCTGTCATTTACAAGTGAGAAAAATAAAGGTTTTAGAAAAATAAAACAAAAAAGGTGAATTGATAGCTGCTTCCACAGGAGAGAAGCAAATTTTCTTTATTAGCTTCCTAAGGAAGTTATTGCAGCATGTCTCCTACTTTTTGCCTTCTCTTCAAGAGCTGCTTCAGCATATTTTATTGGTCTCCATCAGTCTTGTTGCTGTTAAATTTCCTTGTTTGCAATTAAACTCTGAACTCTTTGGAACAGGAATGTGTGTGTCTGAACAGTGCCTAGTACAACTAGTGTGATGTTTCTCTGTAAGTTCTGCTGGAATGTTAATCAGAGGCTGTGCAGTTTTTGAGAAAACTTTGACACAAGGGCCTTAGTATATTGGCAAAATGACTGTAAATTGTGCTTCTTTTTTCCTTTTCTTTTTGATTACTAAGGAATTAGTCTCGAAATTATGTGTGCAGAGATGCATTTATCTTAACTTGTAGAAATGCAGCTTTGATCATGAGATGAAAATAGGTATGTGAAAACTGTGCTCTCAGCACTTAATCATAGAAAGAGATTGAAAATTTAAGACATGAAACTGCCTTGCCTCTTAATCCCTCACAGGCCGAGCTGAGTTACTCAAAAGTCAAAGTTGCAGAAAATGTTGTTATCCTTTATCTTGAGTTCAGATAGAATGTAATTAGGTTAAAAAGTTAACACTGGATATCTTACTCTTCATCCTGACTGCTTTTTAACGAGATGGTTAGTCTTAACTGACAGGAATAAAATCTCAGAAATGTGAAAAGAAATGTAAATGGAAGAGTGCCTATTTTTAAGGTGTTGGGCTTTACGATCTTATATATTTAATATGTAAATTATATATATCTATATTAATATACGTTAATATATAATTAATATTTAATAAATTGATAAATACAAACTGTCTTTAAACTCCATGTTTAAAGGAGTTTAAAAGGTCAGTCAGCTAAAAAAATAAAATATAAGAATGGTAGATGCAAATTACTTTGGGTTTAGGGCTGAAAATTTTATGTGCAGGATACTGTCCAAAGTACTTATTTGTTGATCAGTATTTTGTGGTTTTGTTAGAAACTTCGTATTTGTGACACTTGCTGTTATCTTGATAGAGTCATTGAACTTTTAAATACTTTCCACCTTCTTTTGTGCAAATATTTAGCTTCAGTAAAAGTCTGAAATATGTTCTTTTTGTTCTTACTTGGAATATGTGGTAAAATTAGATATGAACAGCAGAGAACATGGGTGTCCTGAAAATAACTCTGTTAATGGGAAATGTAAAAGGATTCTTTATATGTTTGCATAAAATAGGACATACACTGGACTGCATAATGGAAAATCTTTGATTTTTTTTCTTAATTGAACTTAAAAATAATCAGGGAATTGTATTATTAAAGGCCATTCTAGTTCTATTAAGCAGAATAAATTATCTCATTGACGTTTTCTGTTAAGAAATATATTAGGACAGAACTTGCTAATATTTCTCATCCGTAACTTTTCTTATCCCAAGGACAGGGTGCTCAAAGAAGTCCAGATCTTGTGTGATTCCCTCTGATAATGTGAAGGTGGAGGTAGATGGGAAGAGTACTTGAAGCAAATGCTGCTCTGAAAGAGGGGTTCTACTTTTACCTCAGAGTCTAGCATGGCCTTCTGTGCACTTTGCATGTTCTTGAACCCAGCCACTAATTAACTACATCCTTACACTGAGTATAGTGCAGTTTATTAAGCTAAATTCTGCAATAGAGGCCAAAATTTGGAGTTTCTACTGTACTTTATACGTAATGGTTTTTGGAAGTTTAATACATATCGGCGTCAAATTCCACAGTTCAGGATTTTTTTCACCAGAAACAGTTGTGATAAAAAAAAAAAAAACAAACATTATTGAACTTCCATTCTTTGTTAGAGATCTTTTCTGTCTCTTATCAGACATGTAACCAGAGAGGGTTCCAATGGAGTGATAAAAGTGTGAAACAGAGAAATCTACTATGCTTCCTAGAATGATATTTGGGAAAACACACTTGAACCAGCTCTCTTGACTCACAGTTGGATATCTAAACCTTTGAACTCCAGAGGTGTCAATTTTCAGTTCTATAAAAGGTGCTATTTAATCTAGCTTGATTTGGGAGGTATTTTTAGAAACTATACACTCTTCAGGACTCTAAATCAGTTTCTTCTTGAGATAGAGATCTCCAAATGGGTGATGCCTGTTAACCTCACACACAGCTGATGCAGAGCTGGCCCAGACTCTACTGGGAGGAAGTGCCATCTGACTTTGTATGAAACGAGGTATTGAGATGAAGTTCAACATCCAGACAAAGTATTTGAGGATTACAAAATGATCAATAGTCTGTTTCATTTTGATACCTCCTTCAGAAATGTAATTTCTGGATACTCCTCACTACACCAGAGTATTCCTGTGTAGGGATTTTCCTCTAGGCTGGTAGACTATAATCCAGTGGCCTGCATCAGTTGAAAAATGCTCCTTTCCATGGTACAGTCTGAAAGACCAGTAACAGTATTTGATCTACTTAGGACCTTCAGTAGTGAACCATTTTGCTAAGAAGCTAACAAACTCCCTTAATTGAGACAGCTCTAGCAGATTTATCCAAAACCTCAGACAATTCCCTCTGCCAATCTCTATTACCTCCCACTTTGTCTAGCTTGCACACATGCCAACTGCCTTTCAGGCATGTCTGAAGCCTTGCTAGACATTTAGAAATCAGGGAAACAACGTTGTATATCCGTGCTGAAAAACATATGTACATTAAAAAATAAACTTCTTATTTGTTAGTTTGTTACTTCAGAGAGCTCTTTCCTCCAGCAGTATGTCAAGGACACAGGGTATTCTGAAATTTAAGATCTCCATGGTGCAACAGTAACATGATTTCTTACTAATACTGATCTTTAGTTATGGAGAGTTTTTCAATTGTTGTGACAGTATTATGGGACATTATGTTAAATGGGAATAGTACCAAAGGCTATTGAGGAAAAAAGCTCACTGCTAGAACTACAAGTTGTTTGGCTGGCTTTGTTTTTCTCACAGATTTTCATTTGCATGTTATAGAAGTCTTTTTCTTCTTTGAGTCAATAACTGTAAAGAACTGCACTACTGTCCTGTATAAACTTCTCAGATCCACAAAATCCTCTGAAAAACATATGCATACTGCCTGGATAAAACATTATCCTTTATTTTCTTTTTGATCTTGCTTCTGCTGGTTATATTTCATAACTTCTGGCTAGTATTTTTATATGCCTTTTTGTGCCCTTCATAATTTTGTATAACCTTCTCTCAGCCTTCTCTTTCTCACTAAATAGTCTCTCTCTAAATAGTCCTCTCAGCAGCTGTCATTGCTCACACAAAAGATTTTTCACACCATCTTTGCTGATTTCCTTTGGGCCATTTCCAAACATACCATATTCTTTTTAAGTAAGGAATCCATCCACAGAATGAATCTTAGGTATGGGAAAATCATGGGTTTCTATGATAGCTTTGTGATGTTCTTGATTCTATTCTTCATGCAGTTTCTATTACCCAGTGTTTGTTTTCCCTTTAGACTTCTGAGTATGGAGCAAATATCTTCAGTGACCTATCTTGGCCCCAGGAGCTTGCTCCTGAGCGATAATGTGGCCATCATCTTATGTTATTAGCATTTATTTTGTTCCTGTGTTTTTTTTTAAATTATGACTGGAAAAATTCTATCCTAAAATATAGAAATTATTTGCTGATTCAGATCCCGTCTCTACTGATGGCAACAGAAAGTACTGTCTGGGAAAAGCACAGGAGCCTGTCCATTTTGTAGAGTATTTTGTAGTCCTATGTAGTAGGTAATTTCTGTAATCCTTTTTTTTCTGCTTCAGCATTTATAGTCATTGGTTTAGAGGTATTAAAACATACGTGTCTAAACGTACATTTTAATATCTGTTGCTGGGGATATTGTCCATTATTTTTTCTAATTGCTATTTGAACCTGCTAGGCATTTTCACCTCTGGGGGATACCACTGCTGACTCTTTTCCCCACTGAGAATTGAACACTAATCTTTACTTTCATACCTTTTAATGAGATTTCAGTATGAAAAAAAGAATCTTCTGCCTAATCCTGTCACAATTTAGATTCTTGAATAGCCTCAATTTTCAAATGGCCCAATAGACAGAGGATTAAGCAATACTTTATTTATCAATATATTTAAAGTAGAGAACCCCCTAGACTTATTTTACCCAGGCTGTAAAATCTTTGGAATAAAGGCAACATTATATGAAGAATGAAATTAGGAAAAGTAAATCTTCATGACACGAAAATACTCTGGAATAAATACTCACATTATTTTAAGCTGCTGACCAGTAAGAAGACGATGAATGGCTGCCAGTGGGATCAGTAAGAAGAAGTTTTGTCACATAAATCTAACCGTAGATTTTATAATCTTTATACAGCATAGTTAAGAGGGTAGAGAGGGGGTATATAGTATTGCTTTTGATTTTCTGCTTCGGTCTGGAGTTTCTAAAGGAGTCGAAAAAAGATCTAGATAGGACTAGGTGGTAAATGTAAAAATAGCTAGAAAACTACATTCTAAAAATAACTGCTGGCAGTTCTTAATTAGGTAGGAAGAGTGCACTGACCCTATATTGTTGAACTCTAAAACGTTTATTCCAGGCCTATTTCTAGTTGCTACTTTCAGTTAGAATCTAATGATGTGTAGTGGGTTGACACTGGCTAAATGTCAGGCACCAACCAAAGCTGCCCTCTCACTCCCCTCAGCAGCTGGACAGGGAACAGAAAACATCACAAAGGGTTCATGAGTTAAGGACTGGGAGAGATCACTCATCAAATATCATCATGGGCAAAAAAGGCTCAAATTAGAGATTTTGATTGAATTTATTACTACAATATCAGAGCAGGATAGTAAGAAGTAAAATAAGACCTTAAAAAATGCCTTCCCCCCACCTGTCCCTCCTTCCCACCTCTACCTTGTCCCCCAGTGGTGCAAGGAGACCAGTCATGGGAGTTATGGTCAGTTCATCACCTGAGTTTTTCTCCCACTGCTCAGGGAGAGGAGTCATTCTCCTTCTCCAGCAAGGGGTCCCTACCACGGTAGATAGTTCTCCATGAACGTCTCCACCGTGAGTCCATCCCACAGGCAATTGTCCTCCTGAAACCGCTGCAGTGTGGGTCGCTCTTCCATGCGGTGCAGTCCTTCAAGGAAAGGCCGCTCCTGTGTGGGCTTCTCCCTCAATCTCAGTTTCGGTGCCTGGAGCACCTCCTCTGTCTCCTTCTCCACTTAACTCGGTGTCTGCAGTTATTCCTCTCACATATTTTCACACAGATCTTCTCTGGCCGAAATTACATCTGTGCAATAACTTTTATTTTCCTTCTTAAATCTGTTATCACACAGGCATTGTTACCATTTCTAATCAGCCCAGTCTTGACCAGCAGCATGTCCAGGGACTGGCTCTGCCAGACATGGAGGAAACTTCCGAAAGCTTCTCACAGAAACCATTCTCTGTAGCCCTCTGCTACCAAAGGTTGGCCATGCAAACCCAATGCGTGATGGAATAGAGAACTTTACATTAAATTACAGATCACAGCTACCTCACTGAGAATGAAGCATATTGGAAGGTTCCGATTTTGAAATTATCATGACAAACTGGAGCAGTCGTGTAGGGGAGAAAAAGATGTAAACCAACATGTATAACCTCAAAATACTATCTTACGTAAGAACAAACTGCTCTGGTAAGGGATGCCAAGAAAATGCTCATGAGATCACAAGGTAAAAATGAAATGTAGAAGTCCAAACAGGACTACCCTGAGATGTACAACCAGAAGGTTTAGGACAGGGCAAACATACGGAAAACAGAATATTTTTTAACTAAGCTCTACAATAGTAGCTCTCAGTTGAAAAAAATACCTAACACTTCATGTGAGACTGATTTAGAAGTATGTGCAGCTGCTGGCAAGTCCAGACATAAGTAATGAGAACAATCAGAGGTTAGTGAATTTATTCGTAAAAACAGATTGACCTACTTAAGGCTGTTTACCTTGAAGAATATATAATTCATACAGAATATAAAAACCTTCTAAACCATAAAAAGCTATAGCAGACTTGTAACCACCATTTTTTCAATGTAGAAACCTTATAAACCATAAAAAGCAAAACAATTACCACCAATTTTTCAACATGCAAAGTGGATGAGACGAGAAATTTCAGCTCAGGTTCCAGAGATAAAGATGCAGATAGTCTGATAGGGAATAGTATCTAATTGCAGATTCAGTAAAATGCATAATGGAGTTGCAAAATTTCTACTACCAATGAAAGTGATAACAGATTGAACAAATTCTTGTCAAAAATGATGTAGGTGAAATTGATGCTTTATAGGGGCAGGGTAACCTGCTCTAGGGATTCACTCAGATTTTTGATATTTTGATCAGAATCTTTAGCTCTTAACACATGGTAAGTAGGTATTAATAGTAAGTAGATATTAATAAACAAGTTAGAGAATTGAAAAGGAAATACTAAATAGGTTTCCCGAGGAAAAATGAGATATTTAAATTTAGACTGTGAGAAATTTTCCAATTTTCTGTCTTTTAGTCCAAGTTTAGACAACTTAAAACCATTTGTTTGCTAAGAGAGAAGACAAAGGAATAGAAATATGTATGTAATATTCCTGATAATCTTGCTTCCTCACTGCAACAGCTACAAATCAGCTTAAATGTTCGGTAATTACTTCTTATGATTATTTATCTTATTAAACAGCAATTCAGATTGAGGTTGAAACAGTACTTAATGTACCAAGAATGAAAATGAACCTACTTAAGGATGAGAAATGATCTATGACAATCGATACCGAATGGCTGCAGCAGGAACGGTTTTGGAATAGCACAAAAAAACCCACAGACTGCCTTAGGAATCATGCCAGGTCTGAGGTGTTTGTTCTGTACATGGAATTTTTGCAATATGGAACTGAATTATCTAAAGAGCGGTTCAGTTGAATTAACATGCAGTCTCCTTTCAACCATTTTAAGTACCCTTGATGAGTTTTCTGATGATTTGGAGAGCTTTAACTAGACAATACAATCTTTTCTTCTTTAGAATGATAAGAGATTATGGGTGGAGCAGAAAAATGCACCTTTTCTGAAATACTAAAAATGTATTCTTTTCTGAAATATTAGAAATGTACATATGTTTATCTTTGGTCATGGTCTCTGTTAGTTTGGTTTTGATCATGAAACACCATAGCTTTCAAGTTACTATGCTTTCTACAGATGTATGAGTTAATGAAGTGTTATTTTATATAAAAACATGTATTTCTGAATCTAAATAATTGAAGTTGGTTTGTTTTGTTTTTTAGGGCTTAATCCCCTATTTCACTAGGGTAAATCTTGCATTCCATCACTCATACACTACTAACCATGGGTTTTTTTTCTCCCTGTTCATAATTTTTACTCTTTAACCTGAATTTATGTATACCACTGTACTTTATACGGATTTTAACAGGCCTCCTGAAGTAATTTTATTTGCATTCTTTTTGTTAAAAATGACGGTTTTACCTATAAAGCAAATTGTTCCAAATATTTGGAAAAATTTTGCTTTTTTGGGACTTTTGCCATTTTCAGTCTGTATTCTTTTTAAAAAGACAGATCATTAGATATAAAACTGACAGGTTCCTACAAGCATTTCTGAATGTTTAATTGTTAATGCTTTAGAAGCATTTTGTTTGATGACTATTTTTACTTTAAAGCTACATAAAGTAAACAAATGGGGTGAAAAAGTTCAAAAATTAAGTATTTAATCTGGCTTAAAATACATTGTTCATTTACCACTCAGAACTCTTACGTTTTTAGTTGCTAACTATGAGGTGTGTTATCAAGGTTTTTCTATTAAACAGCTTTTCTCTCATTTTAGCTTTTATGTTCATTTTAGTCATTGCAGCACTTTGAGTCAAATAACTAGTGCAAAATAATATTGCTATGATTTAAACTAAGGAATACTTTTACAACCTTTTGAGAAACTATACTGGCCTTGCTTTCTGCTGTCTTATCCCATTTTTGGAAAAGTTTGACTTGCAATAGATGAGGAGGTGTGTCAGTTGGTACCCATATGTCAGTCTTATTTTAAAGTTAGAAGTGAGCATTCTGTACTTATCTGCTCATTGCAAATCAAAACTATTACTGAAAGTCTTCTGAACCAGCCAATTCCTTGAGCACAGAAAATCTAAAGAGTACACAACATAATAAATCCATTATTTAATGAGGACTTGTACTTGCCTTATCTTATATTTTCGTAAGGCAAAGATTCTGTAAAGAATGCATTTCAGTAATAAGATTAATTTCTCTAACGTCTTGCTGATGAGGTGATCATGGAATTGTTCACTTTTGTCATGTTCTGTTTTTTAAAAGTTTTTCATACCAATATCCTTTATTTTCATTAATATCTGTTCCGAAGCTCTAGTCCTCTGAAGCAAGTAGTTGGCAATTGGGGTTGCATAATCGAAAATCTGAATATTGGGTATGTACAGTCTGAGATGACTCAGAAATGACTCACGGTTGTTTTATCGGTGGGGGTTTTGGGTTGTTTTTCATTATTTGCTTTTTTGATTTGTCCAAGAAGTGCAAAAAAGTTGCACTTGTTTCAACGCTCTAATGTTTGAAATAGGATCTCTACTGGTTTAAAACCTACAAACTGCTTTAAATTGAACTGAAAAGCAGTCTTTATACTATGGGCTAGTAAAATCAGAAGGATCTGAACTACATTTTAAGACAGTGGAAGTTCTTATGAACTCTTTATGCTCTAGCATTTTTGAATGATAGTCAAAAGTCCAGTTGTGCTTTGAACATCAGAGAAAATTTTATTTAAGTGAGTCACATTGACTTTCAAGTTCCTAATATTATCTTATTTCAGAAAAGAGCAAACACTCAAGGAAAATACTGAAAATAAGAGAATCATTAAAAAGCTTGTGCTGGAAGGGACCTCAAAGTTCACCTAGTTCCAACCCTGCTGTGGGCAAGACATCTTCCACTGGACCATGTTGCTCCAAGCCCCATCCAGCCTCGCCTTGAACTCTTCCAGGAATGGGGCAGCCACAACTTTTCTGGGCAACCTGTTCCAGTACCTTACCACCCACACAGTAAAGAATTACTTTATATTATCTAATATAAACCTACTCTCAGTTTAAAACCATTTACCCTTTTCCTGTCACTACATGCTCTTGTAAACAGTCTTTCTTGGAGCTGCCTTCTGGTACTGGAAGGCATCAGTTAGGTCACCCTGAAGCCACCTCTTTTCCAGGTTGAACAAAGCCAATTCTCTCAGCCTTTCTAAATAGGAGAGGTCGTCCATCCATCTAATCATCCTGGTGGTTGCTCTCTGGACTCACTCCAACAGATGTCCTTCCTGTGCTCTTCTAAATTTAGATCTCAGCTCTCGGGAACTAAAGAGGAAAATGTCTGTGCCCACCGACTGGCTGTGATTTGCATGATTTTAAGTATTAAGCAAAATATTTTCAGTAGCAATGATGAAGTGGTGAAATGTTAATGCCATATTGTCAGATACTCTTAAAACCTTGTGTGGAATTCTGTGTATGAGTAGATATTTATGTTCAGGAAAGGAAGCACTTACAAAGAGAACTTACAGAGAAGGAAATATTTCACAATGTCTCAAATTAAAAAAAAAATAAAATATTTGAAAGCAACAAATGAAATGTAATTGTCCTTAGCCATTAAGGAATGGCAAGTATTTCAAATTAAAAAAGTGTGAACAAAAGATCACATTTGAGAATTGGGCCTATAAAGTTCAGGAAAATGATACTACAATACACTTCCCCATAATATTGAGGTATTTGAATAGAATTACTTTTCCCTCTCACACATCATGCTTTCTACACAGAAGATATAATTAATTCACTGAAAATGGAAATTAAATTGAAATTGCTTTCTTAAGAACTACTTCAGGAACAGCTGGGTAATAAAGCAGTTCTAACAAGAAGAAAAATCTTTTAAAAAAAGGTATCTGCTGAAGACTTTAAATAATCTGATGCAGACAAAATGAATTCAGAAATCATGAATATCCCTAAATTTATGACATTTCAAGTGCTGTATTTGGTGCAGCAGATATATGTTTAAAATATTAAATGTTTGGATTTAATCTTAACTGTCAGTACTAAAAATTCATTTTACATGTTACAATTGTCTTTTAGGGGTTAAAAGAGAAAAGAATATTATTATATTAACAGATTACTTACGCACAGAATTGTTGGAATTTATACTATCTGAAACCTTTTCTTTGATGATTCTAAGAATGGGTTTCAAGAGATTTAGAACAACACATTTAATCTAACATTGTGGCAAAAATCCTCTGTCAGAAATGCAGCCAGTTGCTATCCTTAAAACTGATCAAATTTACTTTGCCATTTTATGAATTTCCATGGAAGAATAGAGAGGAAACTGGAGAATCAAGAACTATCATTTAAATATTCTGATGAAGATATTTTGTTTGTGGTTTCATAAGATATGCTTATTTTCATATTAGCTCTTCTCTACAGTTAGAGTTTGATAAGGATGGCTAGTTTTGGTCGGAACAAAGAGGCAGTTGAGGTTACTGAAGCAATCCATCAGGATGACTGTACGTGATATGCCCTGAATCAATTTCTTGGTCAAAAGGTTGACAATGCAATATCCTTAATTTCTGTTTCTTTATTCCCCTGAGTACTCCAATAATAGTGATATTATTTGCTATTCTTGATAGTGAACTGTCACTTTTTTCCTAAATCTTCCTAAACGTCACTTTTTTCCTAAATTATTTCTGCAAAGCTTCTGTGTTCTGACTTGAAAAATATTTAGACTAGCCATTGAGTGAATAAAAAGAATCCTCACATGAAAATGCTTATGCTGACCCAGACCTTTGCTCCTCTGAGAGATGAGGCATCAGGCAGGATTTCAGTTCTAGTGCTAAATACAACAATTTAGAAAAGACAATTAAGACAAAAAAGACAATTTTTCCAGTTTAATTATTCCTCAGACAATATCTTTTCTCCATTTGCATTTAGTCATTCCTGTCTGGTTTTAAATTATTCCAAAAGTTGTTTAATTTCAGTCACTTGACCTTAAAAAAGCAACCATTTTTTGAGACTTTTGAAACAAATGTGTAGCTTTCATAAAACTTTTGAAATGCATTTAAAAATCACATGGTATTTCAAAGTTAAAGAAATAAAGTTTCTATTAGACCAAAATGTATGTCTATCATTAGGGGTTTTGGAGAACAACCACCATAAATGCCACCCAATGCAAAACCAGGTTTTTTCATTAGTTAATTATACTGAAAATCTTGTTACTTTTTTCCTTGAAGAGTTTAAATTCTGATGTCTGAAATTATGCATTTTTATTAGTGCACTGAATTAATTATTTCTGTTTTGAATCTGTTTGTTCTTCATGTCATCTCTATGTGTAGTGAACCACGTACTTTAATCATTCTAGTGTATTTCTATACATTGTTTATACCAGAATCTTTCACATTAATGACAATAATATCCTCTCAGTTTTCTGTAAGAGGGTAGTTTCAAGATAGTATCAAATAATTATGATGTTCTAGTATTATCAATAAATATTCTTCTGGTTGCAATAATTTTGACAAAATATGGTAGTCCTGTTTCTTACCAAAACACAAAATATTCAAAAAAAGCTTACTGTTTGGAGGAGAAAGATTTATAAGGTGTTTGATTATCTGCTAGACTCAGATGACAAACATATGCCAAAAGTTAAGGACCACGTTTAGCTTATGCATTTGACTTCGATACAGCCAGGATTTATTCTGAAGCTTCTTTTCTAAGATTTCTTTGGCAAAACTGTACAGTCTACATATTTCTCTGCAAGGATGATAAGAGAAGAAATTAATTATGTTTTTATTTTAATGAGGAAAAGAAGTAATCTAGAAATTATAACTAACTTGTAGCAGGACTAACTTAATAGAAAAGAAACAAGTGTTTATGAAATGCGTAGAAATTGTTATAGTTCAGTAGCCTCAGAATTACATTAATATTAGGGAAAATTACATGATGAATGCCTAAATTAACAAATCATTCAAATGGTTTTCAACTTCAAATTATTGAAAACTTAGTATGTAAATACATATGCAAGGATGTGATGTACATTTCAGGAGCAGTGCCAGAGCAGACACTACGTATAAGGACAAAATGTTTTCCATGGGATATGTCTTTTATGAAAGTAAAATGCGATAATTTCTCAGACTCCAAAGAGACTTTTGGTTAGGGTTTTTTTTCAGATGTACTAGCACATTGGTCTGTATTTTCATCATCCAGAAAACAGTGTACATTTTCTACCATCTTTGCTAAGCAGATTAAAAATTTATTTCCTTTCTTTCTCCTTATCAGTGCTGGCCACCCTTGTAATACTGAATGCTTTGGGTTTTGATACACGTCCTCTAGTGAATCTTGCTAGGCTGATGTAACACATCTATCTCCAGCTCTCCCTGCCTTTTTTTGAAGCAAAGTTTACTGCCCCTGTGGAGGTGATGAAAAGGAAATATGTTCTAGCATTTTCAGTTTGCATTCTGAAACAATAATTTAAACTGCTAATGAAAAGTTGTGGTTTGTGTGGTTTTGCTAGACCAGAATATGCAGTTCTCTCTTAAAAATCTGAAAGCTTCTGGCATTAGGCAGGACATTCACTTTGGTGCAGTAATTTGCTAAAACACCCCTACAAGAAGACATTGATCAGAGCTCTTTGATTTTGCTCTGCATCCTTTCTTATACATTTGCATAGGTTCTGCATCTTGGCTAAGCTTGACAAAGTGTGACAGTACTTATACCATGGAAATAGAACTTCATTATTCAAGAAATATGTCAGGCATAATCCTCAGTCCTCCTAAGCCATGTTCTCCTCCTACCAAGCTATTTTAAGGTTTAGCCTATTTACTTAGTTTTCAATTTCAGAAGTGCCAAAAATGGTATAGTAATGAAAATACCATTGCATGAAATCAGGAGAAATTAAACATTTTTGTGCCCACTTCCAAGCATGTGGAATCTGAACACTTATTTTATTGGATTCCACAGTTCATTTGAAGTGATGATGCATGTCATTGATAGACCTCTAATTTCCCAAAAGCCTCTAAAAAAATGCTATCTCAGCAGCATTTTTGCTTAGAATATGCCTTTCAAATTCCAGCTATAAGGCTAAAGTATTCTGAGCAGCAGATGCCATTTATATTTACTCTGTAGAAATTATTTTGCTACAGGTGCTGGTCATTTGCAGGTTTTTATAACACTGTGGGAGCATAGTGAGACTATCTCCATGTTGATCAAAGTGCTGAGATTAGGAAGTGCTAACATTTTTAAGTGCTATATCATCATATATTTAACTAAAAGAGAAAAGCTTCTTTTGGCAGATGTAATAGCTTTGTGCTATGTCATCAGTGTAAGAATAGATAGTAATTCAATTTTTCTTCTGTAGTCTGAGTTGATTCCACGTAAAATATATTCTAAACTAAAGGAAAAAAATACTGTTAGCATAATATTTGAGAGCCATCTTCTTTGTTGGGGAACTCAACATGTTAGAAAGATAAATAGGTCATATCCAAATAAGACTTTTACTGTTTTGTCGGCAATACCATTTGATTATTCAATCCATCTATTTTAAAAGTTTTAAATAAAGCCATGTGTGAAATATTATGCTTCCACTGCATTGATTTGTTTTGTCTAACTAGTGTAAGCTTAGAACAGCTGAATGTATGCTGTTGCGTGCTTGCCATGACTCTTAGTCAATACTTCTGCATTTCACCACAATAAAGAAGGATTTTCTCTTTTTCTTTCTCACACACACACTTGTGCACATGCAAACACACACAGACGTATTTATAATCTCTAGTTTATACACTGTGTTTGACAAAGAACTGTTGTGTCTCCCCTTCGTGCATTTATCTGTGGCATTGGCTAAAAACTTTTAGAATACAAATAAAATCTAGAGAAGTAGGCTTCTATTATAACAAGAATATAAATATTCAAATCTTATATCAATATCTAATCTTACATGTCAATAGAGAAACAAAACATTTTAATTTATTTGAAAGAATTTAAGAACAGATTTTATTATCAAATAGTACTTTTAATTATATACAAACTGCTCTGGTACAGAAAAAATAATGATATTTAAAATCTATGCTTCAATGTGAGAGCTCACTTGCTGTTTACAACTAAGATTACTGTACATGTGTCAAGAGATTTCAACTGCATTCTTAGTTCCAAAAGACATCTGATTCTTTGACATTGGCTTTCTTCACTGGGAATTCATGCAATGTGACAGTACAGATTTTTTTAGCAGAAAAATTCAGGCTTGAATATCCTTGTATATGGTTACAGGAGAAGGTTGTTTCTTGGTTTTTTGTTTTTTGTTTTTTTAAATGAAATTTTGATTTTTCAAACAGATTTCAAAAGTCAATTTGATACTATTAAAACCTTTGTTGGTCTGCCAAAAGCATAAGGTTCACCCTGGTAAAATTGCTACATGGAAATGGCATCCAAATTAGACAAATGCACGTCATAAAATATCACTATCAGTTATGGTTAGTAAATCATGACCATGGGCAGAACAGATGACTTGACAGTTCATTAGGAAAGACAGGAGTTAGGAAGCAAGACGTTTTAATAGCCAAAATGTCTGATTTTCTAGACAACTGGACTTAATATACCAAGGACGAGAGAAGAAAATCAGAGTTTGTTGAAATTAATTTCTATCCAACACTCTTGTAAAAGTTCCTGCTACAAAAGATTAATTTGGTACAAAGATAGCTATTGTAAAACTTGAATTTACTGGATTTTTTTTTTTTTTTTTTTTTTTTTGGGGGTA